>BSBH01000027.1:0-246922 GCA_026013035.2 Dothideomycetes sp. NU30
CCTAACCCTAACCCTAACCCTAACCCTAACCCTAACCCTAACCCTAACCCTAACCCTAACCCTAACCCTAACCCTACCCTAACCCTAACCCTAAGCAACCCAAACCCTAAGCAACCCCTAACCCTACACGTATACGATCTTCTTCCACTATCACCCTTAACACTGCTCCTCTTTACGAGTACTAACCACGTGACCCGATACCCTTATAGGATACCAGGCCATAACACTATTATATACCTATTAAATAAGGATTAAGATAACTATAAAGAGAGCCATTAAGAGCCCTACTATTATATTTATCCTTCTATATATCATTCTCTAGTATATTCTACCTTCCTTGCGAGCCAACAGCCGACGGTACAACGAGTGAATTTCGCATCCTTAAAATCCTTGAAAACTACAGTCCAATCACCCGGAGGTGTTGCATCGAGGCCTCGAGGATTGCCCAGTGACCATATGTCGTTCTGGCCTATCTGGCGCATGATCCAGATGGGTCCACGTCCGAGGAAACCATCGAATGATCCATACAGAGCGCCGTGGTTTCCAGTAACCGTGAACACGCTGTCAGATTCTGCGCACTTGTATGAACCCACCACACTGTCGCTTGACCTTTGACCAAATTGTCCTTCATCAATTGCTTCCAAACGCGTAGCCTTTAGAGTTCTGTTGTCAGAGATTCGTCTCACATGGAGCACATCACCCTCAAGTTTGAGTTTCATGCTGTCAGCTTCAGCTTCAGTCTCCGAGGTCAATCGTGCAATTTCCCCTGCATTACCGGGTCCATAAACGACTGAGATCGTGCCTGGTTGCTTCTTGTCGCCTTCCTCAATCGCGATGTAGAGCTGAACTTCCTCATCAAAGTAGTGCCCCTTCCATTCTGCCGACATGGTGAAATTCTTCTTCTCAGGTTCGTCTATCTTCAACACTTTCTTGACGATGTATTCCGCAGGAACAGCAGGGGATGTCTCGAAATTGTGCATGACCACCACAGACAGTCGCTCTGATGGGATTTGCATTCTTGCGTGTCGAAAACCGCGAAGCGCTCCGCCATGGGCAATACATGATTGCCCTGCGATCTTGGTTCGCGCAAGACCGTAGCCATACGCAGCATCCGTGCCGTCGCGGTACTGTTCCTGCTGGGATGTTTGCGCATACAGACTATTGGGGTCAGACAGACTGCGATCGAGATACTCTTCGTACGCAATCATGTCTTCCAGCGAGGCGGCGATTCCTGCATCACCAGCCCATTCTATGCGATTGCTTGCTGCAAAGTAACCAGTTTTCTCGTTACCTTCGTAGCCGACAATTGGCAGGGGAAGACCGCTGGTGTTGGGACAAAGGCTAGCTGTCTTCATACCTGCAGGAATGAATAATCTTTCCGCAAGTATCTGACCAAGTGATAGACCAGATGCGTTTTCCATAATGCGTCCAAGGACATGGAAATTGACGTTGGAATACGAATACTCGGTTCCAGGAGCGAAGTGGTAGCTTTTGATGCGATCGAGAGCTTTGGGAGCATCATGTAGCAACGAAAATGCATCATCAGGTCGAGCGCCCCACAGGGTAGTCCTGCAATTCTGTAAGGAGATGAAAATAGTCAGGGGAACTCAACTTACATGGCCCAGTAGTCGCGGATACCTGACTGCATATTGTACAGATCAGCGACAGTGACACCATCATCACCGCCGCAAGCGAGGTTTGGTAGTAACTTCTGGAGCTCATCTTCGCATTGTTTGGCAGCGTCCCCGCCGCGCGTTTTCATGAGTGGTGTAGGATCGCGCATCAAGGACACAAAGGCCAAACATACCATCTGCTTCGATATTGAGCAGATGGGAAGTTGAGTCGTTGTTGTCATGGGTATGCGACGGTCCAGGTCCGCATATCCCCATGCGCGCTTCCCTAGCAGTTTCCCATCCTTGACTACAGCAACCACTCCGCCAGGGCCTCGACTCAGGTTAGGCACAGCAGCAAGGATGCTATCAATATTCGTTTCAGTAGTCGTCATTGTAGTGTCGTATCTTGCTCTTGTCTGGCGAATGAAGAGATTGGTACAAGTGTACTTTTGCCGAGAATGTCGTTTCATTCGGATGGGCGATCCTCCGCTTGGCTGATTCAACTTCGCTGTTGATAAATACAGCCACTCCCTTATCATCGTTGTCGCAACTTGTTACTGTTATCGCATTTGATAGAATTCAATAATTTTACACTGACCCTCTTATGACAGGCATCCAAGGCCCAATGTTCCTAGCTCGCTTTTGTTCCCAACCCTTCCTAATCATCTCTAAGCACTGCCGATACTGTTCTTCGCACAGGATTTGCAATGAGAATACACAGGTGCAACAATTGGTCCCGCATTAGCAACCAACTCCCCACTAGCTCCTTCCGAGCGTGAGTTAGCAGTATCAACATAATTGAGACCTGGTGCACTGGAATTGAAAAGTGCATAACCCATTCTGGTTATGCAATCCGGACCGGAACTTTTCAGACAGGGTTTGCCATTACTAAGAGCACATATGTTTGGTATTTTCCTTATCGAACTACTCTCTAGATATCGAACTTACTTTCTGTACTGGTGACGGACTCCAACTCGGAAATTGGTGTCGTTGACAAAGGTCTCAAAACGATATGTAAAGGTAGGGTCATCGCACTTTGTCTAATTGTTCATAGGCGGGTGTCAGCCAAAACTGCCAGAGAATATTCCAACAACTATAGGATACTGACCCAATCCCATGGAGGATAAAGAAGAATGTTGGAATAAGATTATGCGAGTAAAGAGGAGCGTAAGAGTAACAGAGGTTTGTGTGAGATTCTGGGATATATGAAGTTATACAGTAGTCGATGAATACCAACCTAGGATAGATAACGGTCCTACAGTCTGGAACGGTGACTAGCTAATCAACCAAAACGGGCACATACAATACTGGGAAACAAGAGATTCTGAATCCAGCCAATCGCAATTCATGCATTGTTTTACTTGGTCCTCTCGTAGAATCTCATACAGATTGAGCTTGGTGAACACAGGCCATCAAGCTGAATTATACATACATATATGTACAGAGAGACTGGGACAATCGTGAATGGGCTCATCGGGAGCCCCAACTCAGTACAACACCAAAGCTCTTGGTCAGCGCTCCTCCAGTAGTCTTGGTTCTTCTGTGTATAGATGACCATCTCTCGTCTATTTGTCTCTTACAACATCCAAGCAAAGGCAGCAACAATGACGGCCAGTGAGCCCTTAACAGCACCAGTCTTGGAAGCAGCGCCGGTGTAAGCGGATGGTGTGGCGCTTCTGGTGTGAGAAGCGGCGAGAGTGCCGTTGCCGGCACCAGTCGGGGTGGAAGAAACACGAGGCGAGGCGGCTGACGAGGAGAGGAAGCCACTGCACAGGCCGTTGCTGCAGGTGTTGTAGGCACACTGAGAGTCTCTTGCGCAAGCAGCGTTGAAATTGCCGCAAGCCTTGAGCAGGCCAGAGTTGCTGGCGTAGCACGAGGCACCGTCCGAGCACTGCTCAGAGTTGGCGCATTCGGCGCCGAGGGCGAGCGAACCGGCAGCGGCGACGATGGTGGACGAAGGAGCGGGCTGATAGCCCTCGGTGGCCGCGGTGGTAGCAGAACTCGTGGCGGAGCTGAGGGTCGACGATGGAGACGAGAGTGTGGTGGAGGGAGGGACGAAGGACGAGTACGAGGTGGTGGCGAGAAAGCCATTGCAGAGGCCGCCATTGCACGTGTTTGTTGCGCATTGCTCGTCCGAGTCGCAGGCGGCGTTGAATTTGCCGCATTGCTTGATCAGCCAAGCCGTGCTGGCAAAACACTGCGCTCCGTTGGCGCATTGTTCCGTACTCGCGCACTCGGCGCCCAGCGGGAGCGAGCCGGCGGCGGCCATGACGGTCGAGGAAGGTGCAGGCTGGATGCCCTGCGCGCTGACAGCAGCCACGGCGGCGGTGATTGGCAAGAACCAGGTACGCATTCTATTGACAGGTAGTGTTGAGAAATTTGTGGACTTGGACGGGTTTCGTCTTATGATCAGCAATGAGAATGGAAGCAGTGATGAATGGATGGATCAATCGGGGGAGAAGTGATGACTAGGATCAATCAGAACTCTCGCTGCTACCCACCTACCTTTATATCTTACAAGACCCAGCAGCTGCCAAGCGGTCCCGAGAACGTCCTCGTTTTGAGCCATGACACGAGTCGGTGCGACGTGCTCGTGTATGGAAGACGGAAACATCATGGTGGAGATCTGACAAGTACGAACGAGTACGCCTTCCTCAGGCGCTTTTTTTTAGATTCCCCACTGTCAATCCCCGTCCAAGCGTCTCCCGCTGCCGTGTCCGCGCTTGGCATCAACCAAATGCTTCTGTGCTCTGCAAATCGCTCGCAACTCTATCGACCGAATTTCTATAAACTGCATCAGGACGGACACTTTTTGACCAAGGTCACGCGACCGGTCTCATATGGAAGAACTCATCGCGTACTGGTCGTATTCTGCTGCCCAGTCAAGTCATGGGTTTTCGTGTCACTTGGCATGTGAGTGCATGTATAGATTGAATTTGTGAGATTGCAAAATCTGCACTCGAGTCTATACGATTACCAGACACAGCAATAGGCTGAACGCAAATTTCAACACGGACATTCCAGACATTCGACCGACACCAGCAGAGGTCGCTGAAGCAGTGGACGATGACGAAGTTGATGTCGACGACTTCGAGCCAGATGCACTCGCAGGTGTGCCTGTAGCTGTCTCGTCCCGAGTAACAAGGTAGATCTCGCCTGTCGAATCCGAAGAGATAAAGATTCGACCTCGGCTGTCGAGTGCCATTGCTACGGGTCGGAAGCAGTCATTCGGACACACCGAATTATCTTCGTTTGCGAACACGTCCGTTGCCGCAGTCGTGCTTGTGAGCTCGTCGACTGGCTCACCGGCGTCCGTGAAGTTGACCACCGACATCTTGTATCCAACTGGATTTGGACTGTCCCAACTGCCATGGAATGTGATCCATGCCTGACGACCGGTATCGTTGAACTTGATATCCAACGGTGCCATGTGTGAGGTAAAAACAAGCCTGCTCTGGGTCTGATTCGCGCAGAACGCATCCGTCTTGTTTTGATTATCAAGATCGGGTGTCGAATCAATCGCAAATTGTGTACCGACTTCGATGCCTTCGTTCTGTGGTATGATTGTGGGATCCCAAGCAGAGAAGCACCACGGGTAGCCAAAGTTCGAGCCCTCGGTCCTAGATTCGGTACCGTTGACATAGCCAAGGAAATTGAGCTCTTCACCAGGATTGGTAGCGTGGATGTCTACCCCGTGGCGTGTCATCTGGTCCGCAGAATTCTCGACACCCCAAATGCCGCCTGTTGCTGGATGCTCTGCAAGACCAACTTCGTTGCGCAGACCCCAGCCAAGTAGTAGGCCATCATCCTGGTAGGTGTATGTGTCGGTACGATTGGTCAAGTTGAAAGCCTTGACAGAAGCCGTACCAGAGTCGATATTTGTCGCTGAGAGATCGAGGTTACTCAGGCTGCCGAAACTGATGACTATCATACCTGGTGCTGATTGAGGCAGCAGTAGGGTTCGAGTGCTGTGGTCAGTCCCTGACATGTTGCTAACCAAGGTCTGCTGGTTGGTGATAGAGATTGCAGATGAATCGTATTGCCATCCATATGTCTCATTCGTGTTAGAAGCATAGAGCATATGATTCATGGCGTCAAAAGCGATACCATGGTTCAACTGGTGAAAGTCAGCTGTACTGAACATCCTGTCACTTGAAGAGGTCAACACTCACGCCCATGTTCTCTATCACGTTCGAAGATGAGTTGACAGCCACACATCCGCCATCGTCTTCCGACAACGTGTGTACCGACAGATTTCCCGGGTCTGATTCGATGACCAGCAATCTGCCCTGATCGTCGAATGCGATGCCACGAGGACGAGCCAACCCCGTGGCGACCACTTGCCATTTGTAACCTGATGCCACAGAAGGCCTCACTTTGCCTGTCGGCGATGGTCCGCATGATTGTGCGGAGGCTAACCTCAACAACGACCCGAAGGCAATGCAGAAAGTCGAAGCTAACATGATGGAAAGACGAATCACTTATGCATAAGGATATGGGTATAAAAGCATCACTACGTGCGCATTGACAGAAGACAAGGTCTGGTGTATATAGACATGGGTCTAACGACTAACCTAACTCTTACATCACCACGGATGGTGATTTTTGCCTCCCGCTCTCTTGTATAGACGAATTTTGCCTGTTTATCGCCGCGGAAGACTTGCCAAGGATGCAGACAACCCCGCATGTTCCGCCCGTTTAACGCACCGCTACGGCAAGAAGCAAAGCGGTTATTCAGGTAGCTGATCGGGTCGGCTACAAGTCGAAATCGGCTTTTCGTCGCCATTGCAACTTGGCGGGTACTGCGGAGTAAGTGGTACAATGTCTTAGCTCCGTGAACTTCACTTTGCACTTACGACAACTCCGTAAGTCCGTAGACCTCCGTACATATTCCATATAGATACCATAAGTTCCAACACTCCCTTGCACGGACGCCGACGCATACGGATAGCCTGTAACTCCTGCCGCGAGCGCAAGAGGAAATGTAATGGGTCCTTACCATATGGTCAATACGAGGCTTACTACTACGAATGTTTATATCGTCCTGCGGCTCGCGAACGGCAAGGTTAAGGTGTTGCAAAACGTTAAAGACGATTAAGTCCTGGAATTTCTAACCGTAATCGCACTTTAATATAAGCTATCTCTTAAAACATAACCTACGAAGTCGGGCTATAGGAGCCAGCTAAATAGCAAAGGTTCTCCGGGCGGTAAGAAGAAGATAAGCTTAAAAGACACTCGGATAATATAAGACTATAGCTAAGAACATCTCCTAAGTACTCGTAGTCTATAGAGAGTAATTCCGGTATAGCATTTGCGAGATTGCTTACTATAACTCTCGAGCCTTTAGAGCATTATAATATACCCATCCGGATGCTAGCGTAGAATCTATCCATAGGAGAACGATAGTAGGAGCTTACGAATCTACCCGGTAAAATTAAGAGTCTTCTAACGGAAGAAATGATATAAAACCTAATGACTATATACATTCTTAAGATCGACTAGTACTATGGTTTTATTAAGATAGAGACTCTCGTTCGATGTATAACTAAGGTCTATAGTAGTTCGGGGTCTACTACGGAATAAGCCTTATTATGTTATATCGTAGCTCTAGCGTTGTTTTTTAATAACAAACGTAGAAGCATACTAGAGTCTAGTCTCGTTATTCTCGTAAAGCAGTTATTGGACCTATTAATTGTAGGACCGCCTTCATTGCTTTTAGCGATAGTATAGCTTATACGAACTATCTACCTCCGGCTTATAGCAAGACCTAAAGAAGCATGGTTAGCGAGCTATACTACTATTTATATAATAGATGCAGCCGGACTAGGTAAAAATTTAGTAAGAGTTACCGCTTTTACGTCCGAACGCTACTTAAAGGATATAAACATCGAGCGTAGAGTTATCGGATGCGCTTAGCATATTAATATATGGATCTTATATAATCTTAGCCGAAGTCGTATCGTATTAAAAGACGTCGCTACATTCGATCCAGGCGTAGAAATAAGCGATTATAATAACTATACGCTAGAACTGCTTAGACTCTTGCCCTATTTATAGGACCTTAATCCTACTAATGAAGTCAGTGTCGAACGCCTTACCGCTATTTTAATTAAAGTCCTAAGTCGCGTACATATAGAACTACCATCTGTATTAGCTTAATGCAATCTGACATTGTACTTATACCGTAGACTACATGTACTGGAATTAGACTTTACCTTAGAGGTTATAACCGACATGCTTACACTAATGTAAAGGAGCATCGAAGCTATAAGTTCGGCAATCGAAGAGGATCTCCCGTAGCATCACGTAGCTAATATACCTTTTTAAGCACTCTATTCATTACTGGCAATCGATACGGAGTAAGCCTTTACTCTTCTTAGACAAACTCTAGATTGTATTATGTTCGTAAACGACACTTATTAAACTGGTGCCACAAGAGAGGCTATTAGTGCCGCATCTACTCTCATATAGCTTCATAGACGAAGAAGAGAGATGGAGATCAGCAAGAACACCGCAATGCTAAACTTGTATCCTGTCGTGCAGCAGGGAAGCAATCTTAGCGACACTATTAATGAATATGGTTTATTGGATTCGTGGTGGTACAACGAATTTTTGGCTAATGCTAATCCATATACAACTTGATATAGAGTGAATGGACAGTGGATCAGATTAACATTTGAGGTTCTAATACTTAACATCCGTAGACTGCGCCATCATCTTGCTCCTAGACCTTAGCTTTGCTCTATATTTTCTAAACAACACGGGAATCGGTATCATAATTGCCGCAAGACAACTAAGCAAGGTTCCCGCCCATTCTACTTTCAAATTTTGGAACATCTGTCTTGAGAACAGAGGGAAGCCAGCTGCGACGGCGGATCGAAGCATTATGTTGGCTGCAACTGTTGAGGCAGCCCTAAATAAGTTTAGTCAAACATTGCTTGTGTATCGGTACACCACCCTCACTTACATGGGCAGATAGGCATCAACAAGATAATTGAAGCAAGGCAGGAATATAAAGAGTACACCGAAACCAATGAAGATTCCAGCAACGACAGGAACCATGTAGTGAATATTCGAATTGGATGCTGTCTAGGCGAACCTGTCTTTGTCAGTCCCGCTTCGATGATCGAAGATACACGTTGAATCTTACCAGAAGAGCCCGATCGTAAACACGAATGACCCAATAATAGGTGGTCCAAGTCGCCATTCAGGCACAGCAATGCCGTTGTTCGCCTCAAGTTTTCTTGCATAAGATTTTTGTTGCGCCAGAATGGCCCCTAACGCGAGTACGACTCCCAAGAGCAGCCCCAAGAAAGGCAGGTCTGCACGTCCAGGTTCCATGTTGCAAGTGTGCTCAAAAACAAAAGGATACGCTCCGAGCAAAGCATAAACCAAACCATAGATGAACGACATGTACATCGAGACCAATATGACGATTGGTTCAGTGATCAGCATCCGCAAGGGCTTTGTGAAGTACTTCCGTACAACGCTGCCAATATCGAAGCTCTCCTTCTCTTGAGCCGCGTAATAGTCGCTTCTACCGCTCTTCTTCCTGAACTCCTTCGCTTTCTGGACCAGAACGAAAGGGCCAGAGGTTTCTCTCAAGAAGAACAACAAGAATGTCGCGTCAAAGAACCCAAGTATTGCAGGAATATACATCGTCCATCGCCAGCCGAGGCGGCATTTCACCATAAATGCGCCGACGAACGGCGCCGTGAAAGGTCCACCAAACACAGTCAATGCATATATCGAGATGGCCATACCCCGATATGTGCTATTGTAGACGTCTGCCAGAACGGCAGGGACAACGCAAAGAGGACTTGCGCCGAACATTCCAGCCAGGAACCGACAGATGATCAGTGTTTCAATGTTCTGCGCAACTGCACAAGTAATTGTAAAAGCAGCAGATCCAAATATACCAACGACAAGTGGCCAGTGTCTTCCGATGAGTTCAGAACCAGGTGCCCAGATCAGAGGACCAGAGACAAATCCAAGTACAAACAAGCTGGTACCGAGAGTGGTGACTTCCAGAGAGGCATTGAGATCTTCGCTTGCGTACTGAGCGCCTGCAGCGAAGATGGCGCTATTAAATGATGCAACGAATGTCCCAAAGCAGACGGCTGTAGCGATGTACAATCTGTTTCGTGATATCAGTAATCGATTGAGGATGACTACGGCTTGGTATCTCTCACTTTCTCCATGTCGACCAATTCTGTGGGTTTCTCGTATCATCTGGCCCGTCGAAAGTCACCAGCGTATAAGGCATCTCGGAGTCAGTCGGAAGGTCAAATCTCCCCCTCTCAGCAGACGAGATTTCACCGTTCATAGATCTTGTCGATTCTTTGCAAGACTCTGTGTGCTGTGCCTCCATCATCTCAGTTGTGTCTAGCATGGAAGCCCTCTCGCTTCTCTGGGGAGTAGCATGTATGCAGGAGAAATCTAGGTAGAACTGAAGTAGTTATAGAGAACAAGAGTTGTCCCATCACTTTTATTACTGCTCAGTGCGGTTAAGGTGGAGAAAGCTGCGGAGCGGAATGGACAAAACATAACCTGCCTATGTTGTGGCACTTCCGCAGCCATCCCACTCCGCTCCGCTAATCCCGCTCCATGATCTTGTGGCCGCAACGACCGATCATCAGGACAATCATTCATCGAACCGTTATGTCTCCAAAATTGAATGCTTGGGATTCTAGAGGTGCAGGGTGCGTACGACCCAAGAGCAAGGAGTACGACCCAAGAGCAAGGCCTTTTTGTATGGAAGTCCCTGTTCGCCCTGGGAAACAATCGAGTCGCCTGGACGGGCAACTATGCGACGATTGACGCAGGCTAACGATCTAATGTTGGTTCGTCGAGCCCGGAGACGTGCAATTTATTTTGTAGCTACTTCGCAATGTGAAATAAGTGATATCGCTTAAAAATTATAGGCACCTTTATAGTCGAAACTATCTCAGCTCTTCTTGGTGGACATGTACATCTCAATGCATATTAAAGATAGCCATCAGCAGTGAGCGCGCGGTGGAGATGATGTTTGCATTAAAACATTCCTTTCTGCTATCTCTCACTCTTGCTTTGTCGGTGCTAGACATAGGATTGAGTTCAGCATCCATCTTCTTAACGAAGACTAGCCTCTTCCTTAATACCAAAACATCAAGTTTATAAGCAATGCAACTACAATCATCCTGGGATGTACCATCACACTCTCAGATTGGCCAGCCGTATGTAGTATCGGGGCTGAGGATTTTGCTGCTTGTGCACCTGAGGATGATGGCGTGGTGGAAGTGCCACTAGGTAAAGAGCTTCTTCGAGGGGAGTCTGCTTGCTGACCTTCCGTCGTTGCAGAGCTTTCGGCTGCTGTTGAGAAGGCGGCACTGTAGGGGGTATTTGCAGTTGTTCCTGCTGAGGTTTGACCAGACCCTGTGTCGCTAGGGTATACCGATTCACTTCCTAGGTGGATAATATCGCTATCAAATGTTATTTGAGTTGACACAGACCCAGGATACGAGAGTGTCGTTTCCCCGTCTACTACAACAAAGTCATCCGCGTCTTCAAGGACGGTTACTGGACCTTGGTTTCCGAACACGATTGTCAAGATAGACCTGACTTCTGGGGTAGAGACACGTGTGAGTCTCGGTGTAGACGTTGCAACTGGCTGTGTATTGTCAATTCTTTCCTGAGAGGCTTTTGTGGATGTTTGCATAGAGGTATCTATCGGTTGCGTGTTGTCTTGTTCTGCTGGGACAGCTGGTGCTACAGTGGAGGTGGCTGTGCTTGTGGTAGTCTGCCATGCTGGAACGGGTAACAACACCGCTGTTCCTGGAACAAGTGCTCGCGGAGGGTCCCTGACGAAGTACAAAATTCAGTCACCGAGATCTTGATGGACCATATACTCTACTTACCATATGCCGTTGACTTGTATCTGGCAACTTGTCGTGGAGAATATATCATTTGCCCAGCCGGTCAAGGACGTCGGTGGCATGATGTAGGGACGATAATCAGGACCGATTGTAAGCGGAGGACCATATGCCGTGGGGTCTAAGAATCAATCAGCATGCCTTCCAGTCTAACAATGATAAGAATCGAGTCTTACAATACTCGTCCCAGACAAACGCCGATTCACCCGAGAAATAAGCAATAGCAGGCACTTCTTGATAGCAATCATCGCCAGGTCCGTCTTGTATGAGAAATTTGGAGCTCTTTGCTGACTGGCACTTGTAGTTGAGATCTTGATAGGCAAAAGGCTCGTGGTCATAGAGTGCTCGAGCGCCTCGAGCCGACATGACTTCTGACGCTGCGACTACCACAACTGTGCTTCGAAGGGTTGTGAAGCAGCCGTCAACACGGGATACACTAGCCAAAGATATTGCCACGCTCGGTGAGGTTATTGTGATACCCTCCGTGACAAAAGTGTTTGGTCCATCGCCAGTTCTTGGAAGGCCTACAGTTTGAGGACTCTTACTGCCGCACATATTCTGTGAGCCACTGATTGTTCGAATAGGCCAATACAACAATCTGGCACTACTGGCCCTGATATAGCATAGCGAACAAATTTGACCATCGGATTGTGTGGCATATGAAGTCATTAAGCGGGCTGTGCTCGAAAAGTTGCAAATTGGCGAGCCTGAAACATATACAAGCGTAGCGTTCTTGTTGTAGAGAGCTTCACAGTCATCTTCCTGTATTGCACAAGGAGCAGTTGAGATAGGATATGGAGGGACATCATAGGTGTTGTGAGTAATGGGATATGTGCTCGTCGTGTATGGACCGGAATTTCCGAGTATCGTGGTAGTAGAGGTCGAGGGAGCGTAGCCAACTACACGGGGATGGCCGTCGCATAGGGTCGTCAGGGAAGTTGCATCACAATAAGGAAGCACGGCAGTTGTCCAGGCAGGTTGAGTCTGTGTTTTGATCGCGATCGAGGTTACATTGTGAGCAAATGACCAGCTCGAGGATGAGTCAAGCCATATTGCTATTGAGTGCGCACATTGCTCCGGAGAACCGTTGGATGCGGGAATCACGCCGGTACTCGAGTTTGTAAAGATGTGACTTTTACTGGTATCGACTGTTTGAGCCACTACACTTTTGAGAAGCAGCAGTCTCACCCATGTCCGTAATGACAGCATAACGGACAAGTCACACAGAGCACGACGAAAGAGCTTTGCAAATCCTTCCAGGGACACGCTGTGTTTTAATGTTTATAGCATGGCGCATTTTTGAGTTGAAGTTATATCCGGAATTGCTCCAATCAGTCTAGATCCTACGTCAGCCAGGGAGCTGATCATAGTCAAACTGCTGAACCCTATGTACTGATGCCAAAACTCTCGAAAGTGGCGGAGGATGAGAAGCCCGAAGGATGATCAGGGAATCTTGCTCGAACAGCACGAGGGTCATGAACACCACGAAAGCTGCTCTATAAAAAAGAGTCGTTATCAACACGACCCATAGAGGCAGTATGAAATGGGACGTCAATAACAAGACACGGCACAATCAGTTCTCAATCGGCTCAATGATGCCGATGTATCGCAAACAGAAATATGTTACAAAAAAGTCTTCAGATCATTTGGGAAATAAATGCCATCTATCTATATCAAAGCAGCTCGACGATCCTCCTCCTGCTCGATGTGTGGAACTAAGAAGATTGATGCTGTCTCACAGCGACATGTCCACTAATACTTTCACGCGCTCCTCGCACCCTTGGATGAGGAATTGCTTGATTCCGTTCTCCACGACATCACCCAACGAGACCCGTGATGTTATTTTCTCTGTCGGCTTAATAGATCCTGCACATCTCGATGTTAGCCTCACTCTTCGAAAGCATTTTCAAAAGCGTGCTTCCATTCCGCCACACCTTCGACAGCAATAACAGACAACTTACCGGACGCGATCGCCTACACGACCTCGCGGAAATCAGCCTCTGTTTGTGTAAACCGAGCTACCAACATAGCTTTTCTCGGCCAACGCGAATGCATTTAGCCAGATAATAGCCATGCCGCCCCAGATAGCAATGTTGACAATCGCGGCCCCGGTCCCCGTCGCCTCCACCGCCTGGTCCAACGTAATTTGCTTGCCCACGCAATCGAAGGCTACGTGCACACCTTCGCCCTCTCCCAGTCTGCGGCATTCGGCCACGATATCGTTGTTCTTAGGCTGGAAAACGTGTGTAGCGCCGGCGCCCGTTTGACGGATGAGGGCTCGCTGACGATGATGTGCCTCGCTCCACGCAAGGAAAGCGCTTGCACAACGGCAAGACCTATTGGCTCTGCGCCGAGTACGAGTGCGGAGAGCTTTGCGCGATCTCGACAGCGCTCATACGCACGGCTTGCCATCCCACTGCGAGAGGTTCTACGAGAGCTGCGCTGATCTGAATAGGTAGAAAATCCTCCAGGTACGAAGCTTTGTTACAGCTCCTCCGATAACTCTGACAAATAACCACCGAGTTCGACTCGCATGTGCGTCGGCAGCAGGTGGAGATTCTGCCTCGCAACGAAGAGATAAACTGCCAACCCTCCGTCTTTACTTCAGCCAACAAAACACTGCCGCCCGCACACATTGGTCCTGACCAACAGGCATTCTCTGAAAGTGCAATCGGCCAGAATCGGCTGCACCAGGACATGCAACTCATCCTCGCCCCTCTGTCAAGACACCCGACCTTGTTCCTCTCGTTGAGACCGCACCGTCCTAATGGCTCATTATACAGCCTACGCATGCTGATGGATGATAACCAATATAATGATAGTCCACGCTCTGGCGTCCGCGAATCAAGCTGCCCCTTGGTCGTCCTTTTTTGTCCTACTACCCACATGCTGGTCAATCTAACGCTCTCGCTGCCAAAAATGACCCGGTCTGCCAAATCCAGCATGTCCTAACATCTGCAATGTTCCAATACCCATTCCTTACACTTCTATCGCTACCCAGTCCTAGATCTTCTTTCACAAATGAACTAGTACCCCTTGTTAGGACCTTGAGACTTGAGCTATATGCGCGCAGCGTATTCCAGCATCTCGGAGAATTTGCTACATCTACACCTCAACATTTTTCACGTGCGTCTTCCCCTCGCCGCTTCTCTCGTGTAACACTTTAAGTACTCTGACCGGAAAAGTTTCCCGAGGCCTTTGCTATGGTCGTGGCACTGGCCGAAAAAGAGAACTCAGTTAGCTTGGTTCCCAAACCAGATGAATTAGCAGTGGACAGTAACCCGTTGTTGCCCTCTCTTAAGCAAGGTTGCCATCGCTGGCGAAATTACATCCGTTCTTGCCACCAAGTGTAACGTGGAGTACTTTTTCCTTATCTTCTTTGCACATGCGTAGAGGAGATCCAATCACATTGGGCAAATTTCTCTGCCTGCCTAGATTCACTGCACGACTTGGGGACAAATTTTGCTTACAATGACTTGTCACAAAGGTAGCAACACTATCTTGTCTATGTCAGACAGTTGCCATACCGTCTGCTTATTCGAATTTGTCTCAGAAAGATCGCCGCTTCGCTGCTGGCAGGATGCGAGCATCTCAAGCCCTTCTCCGACTCTGCAAAACCTTCCATAGCATAAGTGATGCACGACAGTCGAAGCGCGGTGCCTGAACTTGTACACGAATGATGGATGACGAGCGACAGTCCTGGATCCTGGGCCAATCAATGAACCCCCAGTCCCACGGTAGACAAAAGCTGTTAGTTAGACATACTAAATTCATAAAAATGTCTCGGAGTAAATCAGAAGAGAACTATATGTTATCTATATCGTTGCCTGGTTTTTGACCATACAATCAATATGCAGCGACTCTCGCCGACTTATAGCCCCATCCGCCACTTCCAAGGCTTCTACCCTTGCGTTTGTTGTGAACAGGGCTTAGCACACGTCGCGTCTAACAGTCTCTGGGTCGTGGACTGGCAAGAGATTTGCTCAAGATGACAACCAACACGTTGTAAGAGACTCGTCCGCGACTCTTATATCAGTAGTGAATCTGCAACGATCCCGCCATGGAACACCTCATCGAGGCATTTATATGCGTGCTCCGTGATACCAACGACGCCAATGACGTTATGAACAATGCGACCGCTTTGTCGGATGGCAGCTCTAATGCAGTCACCATCTCGGACCACAACCGTCTAGGCATTCTCGACTTTCCTGATACGGCAACCCAAGCAAACTTAGCTGCGTCAACAAGCTTGTCCAAAGCAGAACTACTCGAGCGAGCAGCATTATCCCCATCGACTCTTAGTATTAAGGAAATCAAGCATCTTAAACAACGTTACTGGCTCGACCTAACTACGACAGAAACCATCGCTCGCTCAGTTGCCCAACGTAAACTCCTCTCTGTCTCACAGGAGTATTGGCAACAAGCGACAGATCAGTTGAAAAAGGTCCGCACCATACTTTACAATAAGCACGAGGAGAGTGCCTTATGGAATGCTGAGATTGAGGAATGGCAACGTATGATGGATGCTTCTAAGCAGCGGCAAAGGAAAGAAGTCGAGAGTCGACTTGCCACCGCACAGCCCTGGGTAAAGCGACTATGGGATGAGGACCAGGGTACGAAGAGCTGGGGCTACGCTGTGTTTTGTGATCCTCAGGCATTCAATGAGGAATACGAAGTAAGAAAAGATGCTGCTCTTACGCATGCACGAGAGGCAACCGGCTGTGGAGATACAATCGGTGCTAGGTGGACACTACAGTATCTTGACTGGCCCGACAGTTTAACGCCTATTCAACTTCCGTATAATAACACCGCCAGCGAGCGTCCGGAGCTTATCAAAGACGACAAGAAACACGAACAAGTCGAAGCTATGTCAGAAGCCAGCGACAAAAGAGACGAGGACATAACATCCGCGCTTGAAGCAAGGTTTCAAGTGCTGCGCCAACACTTCAAAAACGTTTACGATCGCGCACATAAAAGCCAAAGAACAGCAGTTGATACGCAGATCAGTCGTGGAGCACTCCAAGATGGCGTTCTTAGGAACGTCTTTCTTGTTATCAATCAGCACTGTGTCAATTCTGTCTTATCTCGAACGGCGAACGTTGACGACATGTGGGTGTTTGCGGTGGATCCGGACTATCAACAGCCTATATGTACAACCGCTGATGCATCTCGACCAAACGAGTATAGGGGCTACATGCGTGTGCGATTGCAGCAATTGGCAAACAACTTCTTCGACGTCCGGCGATTCCACGACGATGAGTTTCCAATGCAGACGCTCTGGCGTGCTGCACAACTAAGTCGAAATCAGGCTTTTGTGTCGGTCAAGGAGTCGGATCAACAACTTTGGACACATAGCAGATTGGTTGGCAGCGCGCTCCGACCAGAGGGTCTAGCACGCTCTACGGTCAAGCTTCTCTATTAAACCAGGGCATATCTTGAGTAATCTCTTTTTAGAGCGGGATTCCACGAGCAACGGTCGTCGGAAAGAATCGACCAACGCTGTGCAATATCGTAGCAGCTGTCGCCAGCTTGGGTGAGTTAGTGTCTCCGTCTGGACAATGGAGGCAGAGCGGTCAGGACTTGCCCTTACGCTGTAGAAATCGTTACGGCCAGCTAACATGCTTGTTTTATACTGTGTCGGTGTCGGATTTACGGGATTGGTTACAGAGGGTGGGTATGCTGATACGGGCGTGATCACATAATGCGTTGTGTTTGCCGAACTGGTGCTATTGAAGATCATGGTGTTCAAGAAGCCTCTTGAGAGTTCCGGAAAAGATCAAGTGATTGTAAACACTCAGATGTGCAGAAGGCAGTCAAACTGTCCTCATCTGGAAAACATCCGCCAAATGCAATGGTTGCTAAAGTCGTGTCACATCTGACGTCGTAGGTGAAGGTCAAACTTCTGAGTGTCAATACCGAGTCAACTGCAACGGAAGACCTGCCCAAGCATCAAGTGCGCACAAAAAACCAGCAACGTGTACACCATCGGTCGGTCAGGCATGGTTGATGTCAAGGTAATATAGATTCGGATCTAAGCTCTGGCTCCTTAAGAAGTTGGGTATCCGTCTACAACTCGAACGCGCCTTAGCATACTCGGTCAACCCTCGAAGCATTCGAAAAGGTCTGTTTGGATCCTGCAAGCAGAATTTCTGCTACCCATACAACTTCCAAAATTGCCACTGGGTCGGTAAAGTTGACTGTGACGATGATGAATGCTCCGCGACAGATGTGCAAGTTGGTCTGGACGCTTCGGCTGATACTTGACCACTGTGTGCTGGAGGACGTTCTAGTCGTCAGAAGCCGCTTTGCTGTAACACACTTCAGGATCTTAACCTTTTCCTTCCAGTCCTATTCGTGTTCAAAGGAGGACAGGCGTCAGACGGATCTCGCGAAATCCCAGATATCAACGACTATGCCCTGTTCGGGGATCGGAACTTCATGTCATGCTCGAGCGGTTCATATAATGGAACCCTCACGTTTACATACGATCTGACCAAGAACGATACGAGCCTCGAGCAACCGGATTCTCCCTACAAGTTGAGATTCAAGAGATTAGTGCGCGATCGTCTGGAAACACTTACAGACCCGGAAGCTGCCCTCTACGATACCACACTTGAATAAGCGCCTGGGTCGAGTGGAGGATCCACCAATACATACTTTATCTACGAGTATTCTCCGAACCCGAACGGTGCTACTCATGGGTTTCTCTTCATCACGCCAACTTATCCGACCGGGTTCAATGGTGACGCTCTCGACACGGAAAATGGGTATGTGGTAACCTGAATTAGATGCTGATTGTCCTTATTCACCAAAACATGCAGAACAAGGTGAAAGATACTCTCTTGCCAACCCTGACGATTGTGAGGACACCTCCATCACTGCGAATGGCGTTCTTGGAGTGAATCATGACAACGTCGACAATGAACACCCTGAGGATCGAAGCGTCTTCCCGAATCACTTTGGCGACTTTGCTCAATTGGGTATGTTCTTGTGACCTCCCGACTCGATGTGTTTCGCCGAGTTAGACAAACTCATGACCGCTTGTCATCTCGGCACCGACAATAGTTAGACATGCTAATAATACCTATAGGTGAACTTGACATCTGCTACATTTCTAGTATATAACATGGAGCATACGATTCAGTAGCGACGAAGTACACACTACTTGCAAGACATCCTTTGACAGCCCTGGAACGATGCCATGTACGCGGCTTTTAACGGGTACTGTCATTTAAAACCCGGACAACACTCTAAGAAAAATAAGGTCGCCTCGAGGAGATCTGCTGAGAGACCCTCATGAGCTTGATATCAACGTGCAGTATTCACTCGTACGACAGGCACGAATCGTAACATGCTCTGACTTGGCAATCTACGTCTCTCCGATCAACCAAGGGTCCTTGAGCAGTGCAGTCGCTCTTTGTATCTCCTCAAGTAACCACTGAAGCATCTTCTGGGTAAATTCTAGGAACAAGTCTTTGCTCTCGCCATCGAAGGCCGACATTGCGTCCTCAAGGGAGGTTTGCGGTACACTTGATCCCCGAGCACTCTTCCAATGACTCGTAGTGATTCGGCTCGATCGAGGATGCAAATATATTGTTTAAACCAACCTGCATCATCAAAGACATTCTTGGTAACTCCGCTAACCCGATCATATTCTAGTGGAGGCAAGCCCAATGATCATCTCTGGTTATTATCGTCTCTGATGAATGGACAAAGTGCTATTCGAACGAGAAAACTAACTGTTATACAAGGTACAAACACAGTCAAAATACTAGTCATTTCAAAAAATCTCAGTATCCTACTTCTATCTTGCCTGACCAAAGGCAAACTCTGACTTGTCACTCGGCGACGGACTTCCAACAACAAACTCATCATGCTCGGTCCTCGCCGTGTCTGGACGATAAACTGATCCCTTTGAAGATCCGTCCATTGAATCCACATTCTTGGGGTCAACGTCGTCTTCCTCTTCCGCGATGTTGATCAGAGTGGGTCTTCTTTCTCCTCCCACGTTCCAACGGATCTCGTCATGTTGAGTGCCATGTTTCTCGTCTGGCAACAGAGTTGGTCTGGGTGCCTCCTCATCACCAGTGCCATCCGTGGGACCGTTCCTCTCAAGGAAGAGGTTTGGAGAGAAAGGCTCCAAGGTACGCTGTTTCGGTACAGCTGGTTCCATTGCCCAGCGAGCGATATTACGACATGCTGCCGAGGTCACTGTCTCCGTCAAGAATGAGAGAGCCAGGACTGTCAATGCAAGAGTAAAGTAACAGACGATTGCAGTGGCCAGAAGAGTTGCCCAGTATGGCGTTCCATGGGAGCCGATCAGAACGACCATGTATGATCCTAGAGACCACCAGATGAAGCCGTGTATCAAGTAAATGGTAAAAGCGTGAGGGAAGATTGGTTGCCAGACTCTCATGGACAAGAAGGCTTGGAACCAGGTACTTGTCTCTACCAGCATCTGCATGGCAATTGCAAAGGTCAAGGTATTGAGGCGAGGCTCAAAGTACAGTGGGTATCCGCCCCGTGTTGTCTCACCAAGGGGTTTGCCTGTGTAGAAGTCTGGATGGATGTTACGTTCCCTCGACATGACAGGGTAGACATTGCGATCTTCAAGAAGCGTCATAGCAGCACTGGCGATAGCGATCGCCCACATAACCATACAGAAGATCCAACGACCAAAGGGCATTGCTTGGATCTTGGCGCTGAATTTGTAGGTGACTTGCAGATCTGCCAACATGAGACCTGCCCAGAAGCAAGAACCCCAGCTCAGGGAGTACCAGTTTGCAACGATGCAGAAACTGTAGAAAGCGAAACGCTTCCAGAGAGTTCTGATGTCGCGGATCATGACAAC
Source organism: Dothideomycetes sp. NU30 (assembly GCA_026013035.2). Classification (NCBI taxonomy): domain Eukaryota; kingdom Fungi; phylum Ascomycota; class Dothideomycetes; species Dothideomycetes sp. NU30. The sequence continues at coordinate 20,376 of BSBH01000027.1, forward strand.
AGCGAGTAGAGTGACGAAACTGTACTGAAGTTGAACCGGGATACTCCACAACACACCAACACAGTAGTGGCTGACAACCTGGGGTGCTGTGTTGGGAATGAGGTACAGGAGCTCCAACATGGAGTTCAAGTAGACACCAAAGTTGTTGTAGTTTGAGATGAAAGCCCACTCCGACCAAGTGATGGATGGAAGGTACAACAGCCATTGCAACAAGCCTTGCTCGAGGAAAAAGTATTCTAGAGCGGCAACGATTACGCAAGGAATGACAAGACGAGGAGCACGCAAGAGCATTTTCTCCGCAATCATGGACAAATCACCATCACGCAGGAATCTTGCAGCCAAGAAACGACAGCTTGTGACGAAGAAAGGTCCGAGCCAGATTGGGTTGAGAATAGCAGGCGTGACAGTCCAGCGAGCCCAATATTCACTCTTGTAATGCTGACCGTAGTTCAAACCACCGGCAAAAGGCAAGAAACTCAGGAAGAAATGAATCAGAGTGACACCCAAAGATGAGAAAGCGACAAGACCGGCAAGATAATTGATACGAGTCTCATGCTCCTTGGCTTTCGGGACGGGCATATCGACTGCGGCAACAGGCACAGCTTCAGCAAGAGTAATACGACGATCAGACGGGATTTGCGAATCGTGCAGAGGGTCGATGGTGCTGAGTCGATTGACTTCGCTGAGTGTCTGTACATTCCATTCCTTCGTGTTCCAGTCTTTCATGGATACTGACGGGCGAGACATGCGATTCTGCGCACTACCAGCGAAGTGCAAATCGCGATGTCTATCGAGGACACTCATCTGTCTGGTGCGAGTACTGCGACGGCGGTTGTAATTTTCAAACTCTCTCTGCTCTGCAGGAGGATAGAGCTGCTCGACTGCTGATTCGGGCTCTTCGAATCTGATCTTGTGGTCGGTGTCGTCTTTAGAAAGCAACCCTTCTTGGAGCTCGATGGGTTTGATACGCTGTTGCTCCTCAGCTGAGGTTAGACCGCTTGCAACAACTTCACCAATGGCTTGCAGAGTACTTGCGGTACGTTGACGAATACTCTGGAAAGCACTCTGTCGACGCGGACGAGCTGTATAATCATCGCCGTGTTCTGCAACAGCAAAGGCGACACTCGTCTTTCTCCCCATCTGACTTGTGACAGGCACAACATCAGGCAAGGAACCATGGTAAGCCAAACTCTTCCTACGCCAATCGGTAGGCTGGGTGGAGGAAAAATGTCTCGAGTTCCTATTGCCTGTAGCAAAAGCAAAATCTGCTTTGTCAACCTTGTCCTCTGCGTTGAAAGGATTGACCCATCTCGCAGTGCTTCTTTTCCGGAAATCGGCGAGAGAGCCTTGACGATCCTCATGAACCGAAACGACTGACTGCTTCTTCTCCTGCATCTGAATCTGGGATGCCTTGCGAAGCGTTACAGGTTCACCGTTCTCATCCAGGCCCAGGAGTGATAGGACAAAGGGAGATGGCGAGCTCAAGTCAGGCTCCTTGTATTCGGAAGCCTTGTTCCTGTTTCTCTTCAAAAGAAGCTTCCAAGGTGCTCTTCTGAAAAGGACGTTGATAAGTGTCAGACAGCCGAATGCGAAGAACGATCCAGAAATAATGGCGGGATCGATCCTCCAACTCTTACTTGCAGGTGGCTCCTTGTATGGTACCAGTGCCTTCTCCTTGTATGCTGTTGAGCCTCTCAGTGTCAAATCGTTGATAGGACACATCTGTGCACCAAGACATCGATTGTCGAAATCCTGCTGCTCTTCCTTTGTAGTCAAAGAAGAGTTGAAAAAAGCACGAACCCAGGCGACGTTTGCCTCATTGCGAGTGGTGGGAGGTCCAGCCATGTAATACTTGTCGCCAATAGACCAATGCTTAAAAATCAAGGGAAGCGGTTCGCTGAGGTCCACTCTGTTCCTCTTCGACTCTCGAGTGTGGTTACCCTGAATCGTCCAGTTCACATGCTTCTTGGTCCAGTCCATTCTGGTTTCGACGAAGCCCCACGGATCGTGAGGAACAGTGGCGTTGCTGGCATTAGCGAAAATTGTATAGTTAAGAGCATATTCGAGGTCCGGAAACTCGCCATCCTTGAGTTGGAGGAAGCGAGCGTCAAAATTGTTGTTCATGTTACACATGTCGACCTCAATAAATGATGTACGGTTGAGCCTCAACTGCATCGACATTGCGGATCCACTAATCATCTCCAGAGTCAGTCTTTTTGTTCCCAATTTCTCTGCCAATGACCCATATGCATAGACCCTGTTGTCGGAAACGGAAACCACTTACCCAGTATTTTGCTGCGGTCCTCTCATTGAAGACATGAAAGTTCCGAATCTGATATCCTGTCTCTTTGCCTCAATACCCGATCCATATACCAGATGGTTCCCATGACTCTGATCAATCCATAACTGTAATGAATCTTGGTCCCCCCTCATTCCAGCGCTGGAATTCACCCCAGCAAGCTGCGCATTCTCAGTTAAAGCTCCTTGCCGATATAGTGAGTTCCAACCATATTCTCTGTTGTGGGTGTAGTCTTGGATGTTGAACTCGTCGGGAAATCCTTGGGTTTCGTTGAAATAAACGATCAGGGAATCTGTCCAGACTTGGTCGTGGACGGGATCGAAGAAACCGCAGGAACAGTCTGAGACGTCGGCGGCCAGGGCTGGTTGGTGTTGCCCTCCTAAGGCGAGGATCGCACTTGTGAGGGCTAGCCTCCACTTCATGATGATTCGTAAGTTGTGTCTGCGCTATACTTGGAAGGATAAAACAGAAAGAAAGATAACAGAAAGACAAGAATGTGAAGTGGCAAAGCCAATGGATGGATGTATGAAGTGTCTTGGTTGTGGTACAGAAGAGAAGGGCAAAATGGGTTTTATTGATCTCGTTATCTTGGTCACATCACACCAAAATACATGGCTGGTACGACCAAAACATGATGCCATCTCCTTATACGTGACGTTTTCTTTGCATCTCCTATCTTGTTTCTATTGGTGATGAACTGGTTTGACCGTTTATGCTATGAGGTTTCTCTGGTGAATGAGTAATAATGGGGAGGTGGTACGGTGGGGACTTGATAGAACTTATTATAGACTATAGGCAGTTATCATGTTTGATCGGCATATGATTGATATGCATGGGAGTTGTATATCTTGGCTTTGGATTTCTCATGCTATCATTTTGTGTCAGACGATCCTTATAGGAGTTGTCAACGGTTCGGAAAGATGGGGATGGTACGTGGTAGCGAGGACCGTTTTTCAGTTCATGGCCACGATATCCAACCAGAGATGTTTCTAGAGACATGATCGTGGAACGAAATAGAATCGACAGATCGATCGGTATCTATATTCGGAACGTTGACTGCTTTATCACTTGATGATTTATTTTACCACTGCGATATTCGACTAACGAAGCATTATAACTGCATTTTATCCCATCATTGAAATTATGCTTATGCGTATGCTATGAATACAAGAACAAAAGAAACCGTTATATAAAAGCCGTTGCTTAACAACCAAGTCAGCCGCAGGCCATCCCACTCGTCCCCGGGAAACCGTTTTATTGTACACGCGCCACCATGATTTAGCGTCATAGTTCTGGCTCTCGAATGAAAATCCTATATCGCCGTTGTTGTTACGATTCTTCGTTTGCGTTGACCTTACTTTCTCGAAGTAGGATTCCACGAGGAATATCCGATGATTTCACGGAAATGTCCGTAGATACCTGTTCTTCATGTCAGTCATCGGCTGCAATATACCGTAAGCCTTTGAAAAGACATGACACTCTTACCCATTGTACCCTGGAGAATGAGGTAGGGGATGTAGATGGCTGTGAATAGCAGCATGTCCCAGAAAGAAGTGAACTCTGAGCGAACGATTTCTGTGATCCAGAGTGTGACAATTAAACTTCCGAGGGTCAAGAAAAGGAACCATTCTGATAGAGAGTAGCGGAAGAAGATGAGTCTTGCAAGTTCACCGGAGGAGTTCGGCCAGCCAGTGATGACAAAACTGAGAAGGAGACATGTGTGTCTGATTCAAATGTCAGTACAATTCGAACTATGGTGGTGGTGGCTCAAAGCTGTTGGACAGAAACTCACAGTGTAACGAGGTAGTAACTCATTTCACGAACAATGATCAAGGATAAAAGACCATAGCGTTCACTGATAGATCTGGTTCCGTTGGGTGGGTTATCCCAGATCATGTGTGCATGACGAATGGATGCCTGTCCGGCGAAGTTAGTACTCTGCTGAATCTTGAACCACATAGGATGCCTCAATCGAATGATCGCATCTTGTACAAGGTCCATCACACTCAGAAAGCGGTCAGGAGTATTCTCAGATATGTGGGATCGCCTAGGACTGTGTATGGGCACAGGACTAAGGTAATTACCCGATGAGGAAGAAGGTCTGCCGGAAGACCTCCCCCTTGGTCCCCCACAGTATCAGAGGTCGACAAGAAGCTCTTGAATGATCAAACAAGGGTTTGAAGCTTACCTGAGTCCATCCTTGAGTCCATCTCATGCGTTGTTTCCAGAATGCCATCCAAAAAGTCGGCGCCATCTCGAAACTTTTGACATTCATGTCATGTACCGCTCTCTTGCCCTCTCCATATGCCCTCAGGGCACTATCTATATCTTCGCAGAGCATGTGACCGTGCATATGATGGCCTTTGAGGAGATCTGCCTTCCAATAACCATTCGATCCGCAAAACAGTCCGAAGGAAAACAGGCGGGAACGACCAGGATGAGACACGGCGTAGATTTTGTCAAATTCAATGGCAATCATGCGTGTAAAGAACGTCTCCTTGCTGTTATAAACAACGCAGCGGCCTTGGACAATATCGACTGTGGGATCGGCGATGAAGCGCTCAGCAGCCCACCTGGCGTTATGAGGATGAGGGAAATGATCACAATCGAAGATGGCGATGATTTCTGCACCGGTATCCAGCGTGAAGAAGAAGTTCAGATTGTCTGCTTTGGACTTGGAACCAACGACCTTGCAGACACGTAGAAGCCCATTATGTTGTTTTTCCATTTCGACAAGTTCGGTCTCCAGTGGTTCGATGGGCTTGGGCGTATTGTATACAAGGTTGATCCGTAGCTTGTCCCTAGGGTATACAATCTCTTCCAGTGCGTAGTTGACCTGATCCTTAACGATATCTCGTTCGTTGGGTAGATATGCCACAATGACAATGTCCAAGATAGGAAGTATGTCATCAGGGCTGGGAAATTGTTTACAGGTATTCTGTTGTCAAAGTAACATGTCAGTATGGGGAGATTCTAGGGCAGTAAAGGATGATAAGGATGAAAAACTGGAACAAATATCGGATGAAAAGCAAAAAAAGAAAAACATCTTCTTGGGTCAGCAGATGATTTTACATACCACTTTTATAGCAGCAGCACGTGCATCTCGAAGCGGCGAAATTCCGAGGAAGCACTCTATTACAGTCGCGGCGCTGATGTAGAAGTTGACAGACATGAAGAAGAAGTAGAAAACTTTGATAGTCCCTTCGCTACAAGAAACGAAGAACGTTGTAGAGGCCACCCAGTAGCAGATCGTGAGGATGAACGGAGTCCATTCGAACACCCAGTTCGAGGCATATTGAACGCTCTCCGTGAGCTTGGATTGCACTTTCCTCAAGGAAGATTGTGGTTTGGGTGCAAATCGGGATGCCCCATCTCCGCTGAGGCCGACCATTATGCCGAGATGAGTTTATCGAAAGTCCGCTTGATAGATGAGAGACGCCTTCTTGTCTAGTGATTTCGTGATTGAATGATGAAGAATGGTAAGATAAGATGCTCGGAAAAACTTCAAAGGTAGAAGTAGAGAGGAAGGCTTTGCGTAAAGATGGTTTTGTGACTTGCTGCTGAACTCGACAAAGGCAAATGCAACGGATGATGTTCAAGAATGAAAAGAAAAGGGTCTCGAACATGCAAGATCATATCGATCAAGTATTCTCCAGCCATCCATAGAGCCGGCAGATGATCGTTCTCACAATCTTGCCTGATCAGGACATACCGTATCTCAAACAGAGAAAGCACTTGACGTAGCCTTGGACCAAAATGTCCACGACCGTTAAGTGGATAGCATAGCATAACTCTGCCATTGCCAAATCTGATGTCACTAGTAGAAGTGGCTGGCAAAGAATTTGTTATGAGTGGCCGAGGGACTCCACCGCCAAGGACCGTGATCAGTGGCAATAATGGTGTATACCATGAACAATGGAGGAGAAGAAAGGATGCAACGTTTCAGATAGTACGTCCGTAAGAGCCCCATCCAAAAAGCAAAACGTCTGAAGATGGTTGTTGTCCATTCGAGTAAACAAGGATGTTGATCCAAAACGGCCTTTGCCCTTTTTCTCTTCACATGATATCGCATATCGTCAAGTTGTCTCAAAAGAGCATGTTTGTCAGGCAGTCGATCAAACAGACCCACGAGGGTGCGATGTCGAGTCCCCATAGCATACCCAACGGTGTCGACGAATTTGGGGTTGGACGTTGTCGCTACCCTCCACTTTTTCTTATCCGGAGTAGTTCGGCGACCGTTGTATGCTATCCTCGAGAAACTTCCGTTCTTTGTGGAGCTGGTCCTTGTAGGCGAAAAAGGGTAACAGGCGAGGTTGGAGTGATTGTCGCCTATAGTCCGCCGTTGAACCTGAATCCAGAGGAATGGTATGACGGGATTACTCGGGGTCTGTTGATGATAGTTGGAGGTGTGATGCAAGGTGATCCAACGCTCGATCAAATCGAAGAAGTTATCGCTGTAAACATCTGCTTGCCAAAACTTACATGTCCCTTTCCTATCGACTCCTTGGGCATTTTCCTTCTCATCGAGTCCTCCACTATTCCCTTCTCTCGTCCTTGATCAATCACGACAGTCAAGGAGAAGAAGCCCCCTCATATTCTTTGTTAGATTTCCATGTCTATTCTTGTCGGTCTCTAAATACCTAATCCCTTTAAGTGACTATCAACGATATCAATTCTGGTTGCTATAACAGAACTCGACGAAATTCTTTGGTCGGAGAAAAGAAGGAGAAAATAAGATGGCCGGCTTCAAATTCCAACAACACCTCGCCTCGCGCCGACGCTCCACGAAATCCGGATTGGTCAAAAACCCCGACCAACGCTGGCTCTACGGTCTGCGCGCAATTCTGTCTCTACAATCATTCCTCTGGCTCTACTTCAAAGTCTTCGAGCCCACCCTTACAGTCCCCGGTCCCAATGAGAACACACCCCATGTCCCTCACTCCACCATCGGCGACCCCGTCGGCGGTGTATTCGGTGGTCCGACAATTCTCAAAAGAAACCTGTCCGAGATAGTCGACATCCCTCTCAAACAAAACGAGGGACAAATCCTCACGAGGAAGATCTTGGAACCTTTGCTCTGGGACGAGAGTTACATATACTGTTTCTTCATCATTCTCTCGGCGAGAACAGTCTGCATCTCCTTCCTTACAAACGTGACAATCGTTTCCTTCGCCAGAACACTGATTTCTCGACCCATCCGCATCGGACTTTCCCTCTTCATCGCTTTGGCCATTTCTTGTATCGTTTTCGCCACGATTGATACGACTTACCTCGAACAAGCGGCCGAATTGCTTGGAAACCCGTATCTTCGTGCTCCGGAGAATCCTACTTCGGCATTGGCATGTTTCAATTCCATGTGGAACCTGCTCTGGGTGACAAAGGATTACTCACTCCAGATGGGCAATTTGGCATGGCCTTCTTGGACAATGTGGGTGCCATCGGCAGTTTACTTGCAAAGCTACACCGTCTACATCCTCATGAGTATCCTCCCCTTCACAAGACCATCTTGGCATCTTCAGGGAATCTTCATGTTTGCCTTTGGATCCTGGTGGTTCAATTCTTGGGGATGGTATTCGGCTACTGGATTGTACCTCGCCGATGTGTCTATCAACCCTCCTCTCAACGCTGCTTTGAGGAGAGGATGGCAGATCGGTAAAGATGGGAGAACGCTACCTTATTGGTTCTTCGCCATCATCTTTATGGCTGTGGGACTGGGTTTGAAGTACATGTGGACTGCTGGACTACCGGATATCTACTGGGCAGGAGAGACTTATGCTCATCCGAGCAAGTATGTGGGTTCCAATGGGGATATTGGGTATGTCGATGGTATGCAACCATACCCTAGAATGGACAACTGGTTCATTATCGTGAGCATCCTCTTGTTACTCGAATTCTTCGAGATGGGAAAGAGGGTGCTTGCTAGCAGGGTCCTGACATTCTTCGGCCACAGAACGTTGAGTAAGTCTTTTCATTCCTGCTTTTACTCGAATATCTGCTATCCTCTATTGAAGATGTACTGACCCTGGTCATTAATAGGCTACTTTGTGGCACAATCCCTGCTCATGTACACTGTTGGCATCAAGCTATTCCTGTACCTGAGTGTCAAAAAGGACATGTCGGCTGGTGGAGCAAAAATGGTCGTCTTCATCGTTAGTATTCTTTCTACATTGGTTGGCGGCGAGTTATTCCATTGGGCCATCGACGCTCCTGCTCAATGGCTAGGCCCTGCTTTCTATGACTGGACCAGGGAGTGATGCAGTCAATTCATCTCAAGACCAGAATGATCAACTCACATGGAGAGAACATAGTGTAACAGTGGTTTAAATGTCATGTTCTACATCTAGCTTATCCTGTTCCCTCTTCTCATCTCATCATGTCAAAGTTAAGTTGACGTAAATTTCCAATACCCAAGTGGGTATATTCTCAAAAATATCCGGAACACCGACGCTGTTGAAGGAGCATAATGCCGTTTTTCTTTTCCCACTTGTCCTCCCCGTCACCATACATAATACATCATGAATTCTTGTTGTTGTGTTGTTGTCTAGAAAAGACCATCAACCTCGCCAGTCTCGGCGTCGACGTCAATGTTCAGGTAACCAGGTGCGGTGGGCAAGCCGGGGATGGTCTGAATATCGGCAGCAAGGGCATAGCTAAAGAGGGAAGGTCAGTAAAAATTATACCGAGATGGAAAGGGAAGAAGATGACTCACAGATAACCAGCACCAGCAGCCATGCGAACATCTCTGATGGGGATGGTGAAGCCGGTTGGTGCACCCTTGAGAGCAGGATCGTGGGATAACGAGTATTGAGTCTTGGCAATGCAGATGGGCAGGTTACCAAGACCCTGGCGAGTGTACGTATCGACCTTCTTCTGGGCGGTCTCGCTGAACTCGACAGCAGAAGCGCCATACATGTTCTTGGCAATCTTCTCGATGCGCTCTTGGACAGAGTCTTCGAGACCATAGAGAAGCTTGAAGTCGTCGGCGTTTGACTTTTCCGAAGCAGCAATGACACCATTGGCAAGGTCGACAGCACCCTTACCGCCGTCAGCCCAGTGGCTGGCAGGAATGGCATCCTCGGCACCAGCAGCAAGAGCCTCCTCACGGATAACGTCAATCTCGGCCTGAGTGTCAGTGTCGAACTTGTTGATGGCGACAACGACCCTAACACCGAATTGACGGGCATTCTCAATGTGCTTCTTGAGGTTGACACAGCCCTTGCGCAAGATGTCGACGTTCTCGGTACGGTAGACTTCGTGGAGTTGGGCACCAGGAGTGATTTCGGGACCACCACCGTGAGTCTTGAGGGCACGAACGGTGGCGACAATAACAGCAACATCGGGCTTGAGACCAGAAGATCGGCACTTGATGTTCATGAAGCGCTCACCACCCATGGTAAAGTCAAAGCCGGCCTCGGTCACAACGAAGCCAGTCTTTGCGTTGTGGTCCTCGTCAACCTCGGTACCGGCCAACTTGAGGGCGAGCTTGTCAGCAAGGACGGAAGAGGCGCCGATACTGATGTTGGCAAAGGGACCAGCGTGAACAAAGACGGGAGTGCCCTCGAGCGTCTGCATCAGATTGGGCTTAATGGCGTCTTTCATCAGAGCAGTCAGAGCACCTCCAGCACCAATGTCGTCGCAAGTGACGGGGTCGCCTGAACGAGAGGTGGCAACAACCATGCGCCCAAGTCTCTCACGCATATCCTCGAGCGAGTTACTGAGGGCAAGCACGGCCATGCATTCACTGGCCACCGAGATATCAAAGCCAGTCTCGCGTGTCTGGCCCTTCTCGGTGGGAGCTTGGCCAACAGTGATACCACGCAAGTGTCTGTCGTTGACATCAAGCACACGACGCCATGTGATCGTCTCGGGGTCAATGTCCAGACGGGCGAAACGGCGAATCTCATCCTCGGTCAGGTCATCGGGGTTGGTCTTGTCAATGCCGAGCTTCTTCAGACGGCGGTACATGATGGGGATAAACTCGCGCTTGCCCTTCTTGACGGGTACGAGACGACGGTACAGGGCGGCGTCCTTTTGTGTGTTTTCGTGGAACATGCGTGTCTCAATGGCGGCGGCGAGCAAGTTGTTGGCAGCGGTGATGGCGTGAATGTCACCAGTCAAGTGCAGGTTGAACTCATCCATAGGAATGACCTGACTGTAGCCTCCTCCTGCTGCTCCACCCTTGATACCGAAAGTAGGGCCTTGGCTGGGCTGGCGGACGTTTGCGAAAGCGATACGACCGAGGTGACCGGCGAGAGCTTGCACGAGACCGACGGTGGTGGTAGACTTGCCCTCGCCCAGCGGAGTGGGGGTAATACCAGTCACGACGACGTAACGACCATCCCTACGGTGCTCAAGGCGCTTGATGACGTCCAAGTCGACCTTGGCCTTGTATGCGCCGTATGGCTCAAGTTCGTGCGACGAAATGCCAATCTCAGCGGCCAGCTTGGTGATCTGCTTGGGATGTTGTGCGCGAGAGACGGCAATGTCTGAGGGAACGGGTTGTTGAGTCTTGAGATGGAGTGGTGTGATGTGACGAGATTTTTGCAGCTCAAAGTAGCTGTCGGCGCTGTCGACGACGTTGCGCAGCAGCATGGCCACCGTCATGGGACCAACACCACCGGGCACGGGAGTGATGTATGAAGCCTTCTCCACGGCAGACTCGTAGTCGACATCGCCGACAAGGCGCTGGCCGCTCTTCTTGGTGTCGTCGGGAATGTAGTTGGTGCCGACATCAATGACGACGGCGCCGTCCTTGAGCCACTCGCCCTTGACGAAGCCAGGCACGCCAATGGCAGCAACGACAATGTCGGCCTGCTTGACCATGCCGGGCAGGTCCTTGGTCTTGCTGTGGCAGACGGTGACGGTGGCATCGGCGTTCTTGAGTAGATAGCTGACGGGACTGCCGACAATGTCACTGCGACCGATGACGACGGCGTTCTTGCCCTTGATGTCGATGCCGCTCTCGTTCAGCAAGACCATGACACCCTTGGGGGTGCAGGGAGTGAAGAGAGGACGGCCACCTCGCTTGGCCAGCTCGCCAATGTTGCTGACGCCAAAGCCGTCGACATCCTTGTCGTCCGAGACGGCGGAGGTGACGGCGTGCTCTGAAATGTGCTTGGGGACGGGGAGCTGGACGAGGATGCCGTGGACCGAATCATCGCTGTTGAAGCGCTCAATGTGGTAGAGCAGCTCCGACTCGGTGATGTCCTCGGGATACTTCTCCAGGTCGCATTGGATGTTGGCCTCGGTGGCAGCCTTGAGCTTCATGCGCACGTAGGTGCTGGAGTCGCTGCGGTCGCCGACCTGGATGATCTTGAGTGAGGGCTTGTAACGAGGGTTGGCGGATTGTTTCTCTGCAATCTCGCCGGCGATGCGCTCGCGGATTGACTTTGCGATGGCAGTGCCATCAATCTTCTGCCCCGTCATTGTGCGGAGGGTCGACGAGAATGATCGGTGTTGGAAGGTGGAACAGGAAGAAGGAGAGAGTCGAGTGACAGAGGAAAGACGAAGACGAAGAAGATTTTGGCCCCGCAGCGAGGCAGTCGTAGCCACACGTCGACCGCTGATCAATTGGCCGCGCATAGAATGAATCGCTGTGGCAGGAAATCAACACTTGAGGGAAGAGACAGAACGACCTGCGCGATAAGAGACGGTTTTTTGGAAACAATGGATAACAGTGACAGCATACAATTGCGTGAAAGACGGCCAGGGAAGGAGCTGGGCGTGGGGCAGGGCAGTTTCCATTACATAGCACCTGCCCTTTACAGGTGGACCAAGTGTCTGGGGGAGTCATGGATGGTCAAGAACAATATTGTAGCACTGGGAATTAGATGGGAAGAGGAAGGTGCTAGCAGAGGTGGTGGTTTCTTTCTACGGTCCTCGTGTGACTCTTCTCTTCTGCATGTCAATCCCGTGTAGCTGTAGCACACACGCACAGTCACTTGGTGCTGTAGACTTTTCTGTAATACAGTAATATGAATCATGCATGGTCTTGAACATTTTTCTCCGTCTGACATGTGACGTGTTAGCTAGCGGAGGCGGGATGATTGGCCTTGGCAGGTGACTCAGAGGACGAGATGCACAAATGATATCCAAGCATTTGCATAAATCAGGCACAGGCAACAATCCAAAAACGCACGGGCCAAGACATCTGAAGAGCGACGCACATTTTCGAGTTTGCTAAAGAGGAAGGGACGGACGGCCACTGCAACATCTGATACCCCTCCCATACACATACACTACCCAACATGAGACCTATTCTGCTATCCGGTCACGTATGTTGATCTGTCCATCCTCTGCTACTCGAAGATGCTAATGCGCCCTTACAGGAGAGAGCTCTGACCCAAGTCAAGTAAGCCGCCGTCCATCAGTCCATTCGTCCTCCATCTACCCACCACCGAACGAAGAGAAAAAGCCCCGTCAAACAGTCAGCCAGCCAGTCACTTACACACTTGTCCTCTGCCACAGATTCAGCAAGGAGGGCGACCTCATCTTCTCGGTCGCCAAGGATCACAATGCATGCGGCTGGTGGTCACACAACGGCGAGCGCTTTGGTGTGTACAAGGGCCACCAGGGTGCCCTCTGGACCGTCGACGTCGACCCGCACACGACTCTTCTCTGCACCGGCGGCGCCGACAACACCATGAGACTGTGGGAGGTCAAGACGGGAAAGCTGCTCAAGACATGGGAGTTCGGCACCGCCATCAAGCGCGTCGAGTTCAACGACGACGGCACTCTGCTGCTGGGTGTCACCGAGAAGCGCCAGGGCCAGCTCAGCACAATCGTCGTCTACGAGATCAACCCCGACCCGGAGGCCGACCAGAGCAGCGAGCACGTCCTGCGCATCGTCTGCGACGAGTTGCCCAAGGTCACCGTCGCCGGCTTCTCCGCCCTCTCGCGCTACATCATCTCTGGCCACGAGGACGGCTCCGTCTCTCAGTGGGACGCAAAGGTATTGACCTCCTTGCCCACCTTGATCTCCTTCATCTCCTAGATCACTACTCCATACTCCATGCCTCGTCAAGGAACCTCTTCTGACTTGTTGTTTTCCTGCACAGACCGGTGAACTCATCCTCAACACCTTCCCCCACGACGACGGCATGCAAGTCACCGATCTCCAGTGGTCCGCCGACCGCACCTACTTCATCACCGCCTCCAAGGACAAGTCGGCCAAGGTCCGTCTCATTTTCCGTCTCTTCTTTATGCATCATTCCCGTACTGACCATCCATGCAGCTCATCGCCGTCGACGGCCTCGAAGTCATGAAGACATACGTCACCGACACTCCCCTCAACTCCGCCACCATTACCCCCGTCAAGGACTACGTGATCCTCGGAGGTGGTCAAGCCGCCATGGATGTCACCACCACCAGCGCCCGCCAAGGAAAGTTCGAAGCCCGCTTCTACCACAAGGTCTTCGAAGAGGAGATTGGCCGTGTCAGAGGCCATTTCGGTCCCCTCAACTACGTCGCCATTTCTCCCCTCGGCACCGTCTACTGCTCCGGCGGTGAGGATGGTTACGCCCGTGTCCACCACTTTGATCAACCCTACTTTGACTTCAAGTTTGAGGTTGAGCGTGAGTTGAGGATGTAAAGTGGTCGTTTCATTGTTCGTTCATGCGAAAAGGAGAGATGAGGCGGGAAAACAAAAAGGAAGCCAGTCGCCGTGGTTGTTCTTGTTGTTCAAAGAAAGACATGGCAAATGGCTGGCATCATGGCATGGCGTTATGTGGCGTGCGACTGCGATTTCTCCAGGGGGTTCCTTCTTATGAATGATACACATTGACTAAAAAGCAGTCTTTTTGTTGTCTCCAAAGTACATTTGATGGAAATTTTGAGATAATCCGAAAAGAAAAAACTACATCATCTGTCGTATATTATCGTATCCTTTGCTTGTGATCAGCTTCATAAAATGTCATCAATAGCCGGCGAATGTGATTGCGCATTAATCTCCGATGCTTTCAAAAGACGATCGACCATATTTCTCTTCAGTGACTCCTTTTTCTTGGAATTCGGAAGCTGGAATGTTATCCCTACACATATCTATGATATGAACGTGAATCCATCAGACCTGTGTCTCCGTATTGGCAGCCGTCAATCCCGGTCTCTGTTGCTGTAAGTAGCCCTCGTCTCCAACGAACATGTGAAGCTTCGACAACGCCAACGGCTCACCCCCGAGATTCTGGTGCCCTTTGACCAATTTATCCATTTCATCCCTCTGTCATATATTTCGCACACTGATAGTCAATCCTCAGTTGCGTCTTCTTCTGTACGATCATCCTGGTCTTCTATCACCAGCATAACACAATGCCGACTTCAACTCTTCAACTTCCTCCTCCGGATGCCAAATACAGCTTCAGCATCGTCCCTCAGATCTTCAAACAGACTCTGCCGAACACCGATGCTGCTACCTTTGACTATGTCAGTATATCATCTAACTTCCCTGCTTCTCTTGTTCGATTCTACCTCTTTCTTTTTTCACTCTCCCTAGTTAATTGTAGCACACTTCTCCTATTTGCGTTCCTTAATGACAATAAACTAACTTACCTCTAGGCGAAAGAGAACTTTGGTCTCATCAACCAGATATATACCTCTGATTCATCCCTCGAGTCTCCATATCTGAAGACTCAATGGGAACGTTTCGAACATCATGTTCGAAATCTCAATGCTGAAGCACCAGAAGGTACTTCATACAAGGTCTTGTATTTGGGTAGACATGGTCAAGGATACCACAATGTTGCCGAGACTAGATATGGTACCAAAGCTTGGGATGTGAGTTTTTTCTCTCCTGTTTTCATCTTACATATACTTTGACAAGCCGTCTCCCCGTCCTCTTTCCCGACTTTATCATTCTTTCCCCTCCTCGTCTTCACTTCCTCAGCCATTCCTGAACCACATCTTACATAAAAATCTGACTTTACACAGGACCACTACGCCCGTCTCGAAGGCGACGAACACGGTCCCTGGGCCGATGCCCATCTGACACCTCTAGGCGAACAACAAGCCCTCGATGTCAACACGTTTTGGAAATCTGCCTTGACCTCAGCAAAAGTCCCCGCGCCAGAATACTACTACACAAGTCCATTCTACCGTTGTTTGCAGACTGCCCAATTATCTTTTTCTGGACTGGAATTGCCTGAAGATCGACCTTTTAAGCCTGTTGTCAAGGAAGTAAGTCCCTCTTCTTTCCATGTTCCTTCTCACTACAACCACACTCCGTCAAGAGTGGAAGGAGTGGGAGATTGCTTGTGAACAATTGGAAACTGACTTTCTACACAACAGCTTCTCAGAGAAACCAACGGCATACACACCTGCGACCGCCGTTCCCCCTCCACAGTCATAACAACCGATTTCCCTCACTTCATCCTCGAACCCACTTTGCCCTCGACAGATGTCTCCTGGCACCCAGACATCAGGGAAACCCCCACTGAACACATTCTCCGTGAACATTTGTTCTTGGAAGATGTGTGGCAGAACAACCACAAGCAGTTTTTGAGCATGACTGCTCATTCGGGAACCATTGCTGCTATTTTGGGGGCGGTGGGGCATAGAGTGTTTGCGTTGCCTACAGGGGGTGTGATTCCTGTTGTTGTTGAGGGAAAGAGATTGTAAAGCTAGTGACGGGTTGGACTGTGTATATGGCTGATAGACTTCTTTCGGGAAAGGTTTAGAGCATAAAGATCCTATAGAGTCTTGATGTAAATGGCTATAATAGAGAAATCCAAACACCTCTCACAGGCTGCCTCTTCAGAGACATTATCGAATTATAATGACCTGCCGATATACAGAAGGAAAGGATTGTCGGGAAGAACAGCCTTCGAAAGCCATAATGTATAGACATTTAGGAAGAGGAGGGAAACAAATGTAATGGGAATCATATATAATCATTGTTGTGAAAAGAAAAGAGGACCAGCTTTTCTTCCGACACCTTATGTATATCACTCTCTCTAAATCCCATATATATAAATTTACCCCTAGTCGTCAAACAGATAAAAACAAGAAAAACAAAAACAAATTGTCTCATTCTTCAAATCAGACGACCCAGAACCAAATCCTCTCGGCCCAATTCCTGGGTTCTCTGGTGACATACTCCCTCTCCTCTGCATCACACAAGTCCTTCCCGCTGAACACATCGACCTCCTCGAGAGGAATAGCCCATCTCCAATTCTTGCTCCAGACTTTGTGTCCGAGCCACAACACCAAGAAGATGGGGATCGTGATGTAGCAAACCAAGAAATCGCTGACGTTCCATCTGCTCGGCACAAAGACGTAAAAGCCATTTGTCAAGGTGATCAAAGAGATGACGACCAGGGAAAAGTAAGCGGAGTAAGGTTGGAGAGGGGTTTTGAAGGGGAGCAAATCCAATGCGTTGTTGAAGATCATGGCTTTGCGGAAACGGAGATAAGTGATGAGGACGACGATCCAAGCGATGAATCCAGAGATGGTGGTGATGTTTGTGAACCAGTTGAACACCGAAGCTCCAGAGTTCGATACGTTGAGGAAAGCCAGACATCCGACGAGGAAAGTGAACAGCACTGCTACCCAAGGGACACCGTTCTTGTTGCAGCGCAGGAAAATCTTGGGTGCTTGATCGGTGCAAGCGAGTGAGTAAAGCATTCTGGAACCGGAGAATAACCATGCGTTACCCGAAGACCAGGCCGAAGTCAGGATTGCGGCGTTGATGACATGGTTCAAGCCACCGATTCCTGCATTACTGATGGCAACGACAAAAGGCGATGCACCGGCTCCGGTACCATTGGAAACAGCGTTGAGCAGGTTTGGATCGTTGTAAGCTACTGTGACGCCAATGACAAGCGTACCGAGGACGTAGAAAGCGAAGAGACGGTAGATGAAGCGGTTAGCTGCCTTGGGGATGTTACGTCTGGGTGCTTCGGCTTCTCCGGCAGCGGTGGTGATGAGTTCGGGTGACATAATGAAAGCAAAGCCACTTTTGATGAAGGCGTACCAGAATGCTAGGAATCTGCCTCCGTTGCCCTTAGCGACGAAAGGATTGAAGGCGCCCGGGTTTTGCCAGTATCTGAAGCCTAGACGATCGTGGGAGGGTCCTCCACCGAAAAATAGGACGACTCCTAGGACAATGAGACCGAGGATTGCGAGGATTTTTATCGAGGCGAACCTTTTTGAGTGTTAGCATTTCAGAATATGATGTTTAGAGACAGAATGAACGTGCCAGAACTCTGCTTCTCCGAAGCTGCCGATGAGCTTGAGTGTTAGTATATCGAGATGTAATGTTTAGATATAGGATGAACGAACAATGAGACGGCAATGATGTTGAGAGCGAGGATTACGAGGAGGATTATGGCGATCCAGACGCCTACGGGGACGGCTGTTGTCCAGTATTGGATGATGATTGCTGCGGCGGTGACTTCGGCTGCTAGTAACATGGCGAATGTGTACCAGTAGTTCCAACCTAGCGAAGGTCAGTACGAGTCCTAGATAAGAATGAGTATTTGGGAGAACGTCTTACCCATGGCAAAAGCAAGACTGGGATCCACGAAACGGTTGACAAAGTATGGGACAGAGAGACCCTCGAGAGGCAGATAGGTGGTCATTTCGGCGAGCACATTCATGACACCCCAGACGACAAAAGACATGAAGATGTAACCCATCAACAGAGGAGCAGGGCCAACTGTAGACAAGATTGCACCACTGCCGACGAAGAGACCTGTACCGATAGCACCACCTTGAAGAAGTTTACCGTTAGTACATCAGATGCTGAGGATTCTGTATCAAAGACAACATACCGAGAGCGAGGAATTGTACTTGACGACTGGTGAGACCACGCTTGGTGTGGTTTCTCGTACCAACACCAGCATTCTCGATAATGCCTACCTCCTTGGTAGGGACGACAGTCGCCTCGGGAAAGTCCTTCAAGTCATCGACTTTGGACATGATGGGCAATAAGATAAAGAGAAGAACAGTCTAGAGGATAATAGTCCAATCGAGCAGGACTTTGATGAGGAGAACAAAGAGGTGATGAAGAAGGAGATGATTGTCTCCAAGGATGGGGACTACAGGCTCGCTTTATTGACCCAGAGATGCACCATGTACCAGACGCTTATCTTTGTCCTAGTCTGGAACACACACACCTCCCACCCCGCAGCACTCTCCACGATATCAACCAATCCGTTAAGTAACAAAAACTTGTTGGTTGGTGGCAGCGTGCAGGAAATCTTTGATCCGAGCTCGTGGTTCGGACGGAGGAAGCGAGTCACTAACGTGGGGTGAGCCGAGAGGCTCAATGGTACAACCGCTGTGCGACGCCGAACACAAGTCGGTTACCCTCGGTGTATGGGTATACATGTTACGTTCGGGTTGGGAAATACTGACTAGAGGGTAGAAAAGGCAGATAGACATGATTAATGAGTGCGAAACGAACGTGAGGGGAAGGCGAGAAGCGCTGATAGACCGAAAGAATTGGGTGTGGGGGATAGGCAGGGTAGTACTGGAGCGGTTTTTTATTGCCGGCATGCATGAGTCGCATCTCTGTGGAAGGATTCGAGAAACTGATAAAGAATCGAGCGACATCAGCAGACAGGGCTCTCCGTGAACAAGGTTATGCTGAAATACCTCATAGATATACAGAGGTATCGAGAGAAGTAGAAAGATATCCATTGAGAGACCCATATCATAACGATCAGGGCATGAACAATTGATGGAGGCTCCGCGAATGACAAGATCCACGTGATGCGTGGAAGAATTCGAGAAACGATAACGGATGATGTAACATCATCATTGCCAATCGCATGCCCTAATGAGGTTACTCTCATGAATACATGGGAGATATACATGCATGAAACCATTCGTCCACTCGGCTTTACTCTCGAGTATTGATTAAGCCGATCGGCTCTCGCATGCTCTGTTCGTTGTCTCTATCTCTCCCGTCCACTGACCCGTTCAGTTGCTTTTCATTTACCAGACAGTACCGTTGGTACGCTGGTAGTAATGGATGGCATTCGCGGCCTTTGCGCAACTTGTCACGGAGCCGGTTGCGTTGGTGGGCAACCAAGCACCTCTCTGAGGGCGACCGAGTGCCTACGATTGTCATCATCATCAGCTTCTCGATTCGGCGAGTCATATGCGACAAGACGGTCAAACTTACATGGAAGTAGTACCAGACCTCGGACAAGACAGTCCTTCCGTTATCCGTCGAATTTGCTCCAGCGGCAGTCTCATTGTATCTGGGTCCACTGCAGCCAATGTATGGCAGAGCACCATACTGGCTGGCAAGAGCATGCTGCATATCGGCGACAGAGTATGTTGTGTGGTTGCAAGGCTTGATGCCAGAGCTCGACAGCCAATCCCAAGTAGGGAGACGGCGGTAGTACAAGATGGCGGTGTCGAAGAAGTCTACAACCTCCTCGTGCTCAACGTACTTTGGCCCATAGCAAGGCACGTCAAATGTAGAATAGCAGGTACCATGTTTGCTAAACTCATGTGACCAGAAGTCATTATTTGATCCTCCCTGGTTGACCCAGTACTTGTTCATCCATGCGAGGAGATCGAAGCGACCGAAAGATTCGATGAAGGAGGTGATGCTAGGGCCGGTGTACGGGGGAACGACGGTGCCTGATAGAGTGTTAGCTATGCTTGTCTTCCACGGCACGTGCTTCAGAGTAAATAAGAGGTAGGTAGGTACCATTGGGTTGGCCATTGGTGGTATTGGGACTCGGCGAAGGGTCATACTGTCTGTTCAAGTCACAGTACTGGGTGTATGATCCATTGCAAAAGTCTGGCCACAATCCATGAAGCGTCCAAGAGTCCGGAGGCAACAATTGACCTTGAGACTCGAGGCCAGTGTATGTATCCCAAAATTGGGTGGACAGCAAGAGTCCACCGTACGTTTCAGCGCAACAGCTGTCAACCGTCGAAGGGTTTGCTTGGGCCGAGCAAGACAGGACGGCATCGTCGTTGGTAATGGCACATGTGTGATTCAGATTGGACTCGCCATACAACGAAGCAGATGCTGCCGTTGCAAGAAGCGCAACCGTAACGGTGGTAGAAGAGTACATGGTGGGAATTGACAGGCACAAAACCAGATAGTGTTGAACTCTGGCCCTGTTCGCAGCCACTCTTCCCACATATATATATCCACCTTTTCCATCCTCGTGAACTTAGTTTTAACCGCGATGAGGCCATACTGCAGCAGTAGTATCTCATTTGATTGCGAGAGCGTGCAAGAATCGATTGGTCTGCAAGCTCCCCACCACTTTTTCGGCCGATGCCGACCTGCCTCTGCCAAGATCTCGTCCCCGTCATTGATATAGCCGGCCACTCTACCACCCGATGATCCTTGAGATGCCTTCAACACATCGAACACCCAAGACATGTTGGGAAGGTCGAGTGTCTATGTGGCGTGACTAGACCGTGTCCCAAGAAGAGATGTTAATGAGCGAGAAAAATGGACGCCGACATCTCCTGGAGCTTGAAACATACGATTACAAGCTCATGTCAAATCCTCCACGAAGCTTCTCAAGCCCTTGGAAAGTGGCGCCAACCTTTTCTTTCCTAGCCATGTCTACCGGACAGCGGAGTGCCGTCGACTAGGACAAAGCATGCGGGTTAGTCCCAGCATGCGAAGAGATTTCGATTATTCTACCCGCGGAAGGATGAGACGGTCACAGCAAGGCACCCAGGTCGCACTCCCAACAAACACATTTCGGCTCCTTGTAAAGCAAGGCCTTATTCTGACCATTCTCAAGAAAACACGACCACTCGACTATATATCAAATTACATGTGACTGGCACCAGGCTGGTCAACAACTTCTTTCCCCTCCCAATCAGGCTTATGATTGGATCATCTATGCCGATGCAGAGTTGCGAGACTGATAAGAAGGGGATCCGCCGAGAGCCCCATGCTCGGAAGGCTCTCATTAGAGTCTGCGTACTTTTAGCCATTTTCGAATATCAACCAAGGTGATCAATTCATAACGAGAACTTGCAAGTGAGAGATATGACGCTTCACTTATTATGGACAAAAGACAAAAGCAACACAAGGACTTACTTCCTGTGACAGAAGACACCAAAAGATATCAGTATTAATAATACAACATGATCTAACCTCGTGAAGTTCTAAACGAGTGTATATACAATAAGATCAACAAAAGAGATGAGCGTTGAATGTAAAGCAAATGTCTGTACAGATGAAGAAGTAGAAAAGAAAGAAGAGAGAAAACCCATCCAACACCGTGCTGAAAGATCCAGGTATCATAAACACGGGAAATATCAAAAGAACGAACAAATCAAGAATCAAAGATTGGTCCAAAAGCAGGAATACCTCTGCTCTCGCAACCATATATCAACTGTTTGGTAAGCTTGGGGTTGCTCACAACAAACACTGCCTCGGCATTCATCTCATTATAGAGACGAAGCGTCAAGGCCAACATGTCTGGACGGCCATCCTTCTTGGAGTCCCACACCACAGCATTCTTGTTGAGTGTGTACAGCCAGTCGATAATGGGCTGACCAAAGGTTTTGCTAGGCGATGAAGACACCCACAACACCTGGCAGTCGCTTCTGCGAGTAGGCTCCGCAACGAATGACATGGCAGGCCCAATACCTGTGCCAGTTGTGACCAGCACAACACGCTTGAAGATACTGGCCATGCTGAGGACATTTGTCTTGAGAACGCCCTTGACATAGTAGTGTGACTTTGGGTTATCAATGGTTCGTTGAGTCCAGTCACCAGCACGACTGATCATGATGCTATTGGTGACACCATCGCCATCAGGGAAGCAAGCAAACGGATGCCATTCACCTAGAGGCGTCTCGGCGATAGCGATACCTCTATAAGGTCCGACAGGCTCCTTGTGATGAAGGCGAATAGCATGCTCCGAAAGCTTCTCGGCAGTGAACTCGACTCTGCGAAGACGAAGCCAGGGCAGGATGATGTGGACAGTCATAACGACCAGGAACCAAAAAGCAGGAAGCTGGATCAATGCCAGACCGAGTGGCTCAGCATGAGGCTGGTCTTTTTTACGAAGCATGTCGGCAATGAGGACAAGGTCTGCCCAGAATATGGCAATAGACATCCATCCTGCAAAGCGGTGTGTGTACTCGAAAGAGTTATGACTCTTGTGACGGAGTGCAGGATGCGCAAAGAAGCAGATGACAATGAAAACGACAAGAAGAAAAGCGGTGAATATGGGCACCACTGGAGTATGCAGAATCCTGGCTGTCTCGACGTTGATTATCATGAGTACAGTCAAGAGGGTGAACCACATAGTGCCAGCGATGGCGCAACCAGTGTGCATACCACCATGCTCGTAAACCTTGGCGACCATCCTTCTTAAACGAAGAGGTGCAGACAGAGGTACGAGTTGACACATGCGGAAGATTAAGTTGAAAATGTAGTCCTGACGTATCAGGATCGCCACTAAAAAATTGGCTGCTGCAGCGTTGGCCGCAAATGGCATGCGGGTCAAAATGTGGTCGCGACTTGAAACCAAGAACCCCACAAGAGCGGCCACATTTGCGACGAATATGAGGCCAAATATTCTTCGATAGACACTGAGTCCGGTGTGTCGAAGATATCTCATAGTTCGACTTTGACGTTTCGGTGGTACAAACACCTCAGTCTCATCTTTCGGTAATGACGGAGACATGTTTGAAGCCGAATCATCATTCACCAATGTACAACACGAGGAAGCACTCTGTAATGTGCACTGTGATTGTTTCTCGGTGATGGCGGTAGAAGGTCTGAGATGGTCGTAACCCTTCTCCAAGTCCTGGTCTTGATTCATTCTGGATAGAAAACAATGTAGTAACAGAATAGATAGCAAAGAGTGTTGTTGTATAGTGGCAAAACAGAAAGCAAAAAGTGTCGTTGTATGGAAGTGAGAATTTGAGGATGGAACAGATCCGAGACAGGACTTGATTCTGTTCTTATATATCTTGTTGACAGCAAGTTTATGACCCTACAACGGGGCTGAGTGGCGTAATCAAGACCATCTCTTGACATCCTCAATCCGTTTCTCGATGAGGACAGACCAACGACCAGACATGGCATGGCATGGCATGTACAGTGGATCAGGTACTTAACCCTGGCCCGTTGTGACAAATCCGAATATGCGGACGCATCATGACGATCATGCAATTAACTCGAGGTCAACCTGGTGAGCGGGAAGTGCGATGGCATAGTATGAATGACACAGTCGGCAACGGGGACCTGCAATTTTGCGTATGTGGTAGTCAAAAGGGGATGGCCTAGAATTCGGATCGTGATGAAGAAAGTAGTATAGAATCGTAGCATTTCGGCCTTGCGTCCGTATGAATAGCTCTGTGATTAGTCTATTCTACGGGCTATGCGTGTTGGCAGTTGCAGTTACCTACTTACAAGTTACCACAGATCGCAATACCGGCATACAAAAATAAGCGAAGAAGAAAAGAAAAGGAAAATCAGGGCGAAATGTCAACGGCTGCATTGGGAAACTGTCAACATGCATCGATGGGACTCCATCCCCGATGAACGGAATCCTTCTGCATGATCACTCAGCAAGAGTGTTCGTTCCAAGGCATCCAAAAGAGTTGCCTCGCATCCGTAGCGTGGTGACCATGGCCGCTGTCAATCAATCTTGAGTCCACATCTTATAACGGCCTACCCAGATGCCAGATTGATGGCGGAGGTGTGGAGCGCCTCTATCAAAAGCAACTACTGCAGGCTTGGGACCATCCGAGTTAGACTGCCTGAAGAATGACCCGGGATCTTGGAAGGCACATTTCGATTGGATGCACCATGCAACCAATCTATCGGGACTTCCGGTAAGGTAGATCTTGGGACTGCGCTGTGGGTCGACAACCTTGCGCCAGAAATTCAGGGACGAATGAATTACGATTGCATGGATGTTCTATTCGAAGATCAGGAAGTGGTCAGCCGCATGTAAATTGTATAGGTCGTAATGACTGCTTTTGTGCCATTATGCGGCTGTGTGAGTGGCTGAAATGGCCACGTACCAGCGACCAAATCTTCGAGTTGGTCCTGTCAGCATTTAATATTGTTACTATTCTTCAAGCATGCGGTGCAACCATATTCGGAGGCTTTGTTGCTGTATATCCTTTGCGACAACAGTCCGTAAATACAGAATAAGGCTGAGTTGCCAGGTCGTCTATCGGGAGCTAAAGGAGAATAAGAAGATTAGAAGACGTTTTTGGATGAAAATAGGCAATTTCGACTGACGTGGTCGAGTCGAGGGCCAAGACAAAGTTCGATCGATCTTTTGTTCCCCGACGGTCCGTCGCGAACGGGCCGCACCGTGGTATGAAAAGTCTCGGTGTCTTCTTCCCCAAGAGGAAAAATCACCGGATATACGTTATGTGATCAACAAACAGACATATTGTTACCCCTGGGATGAGGTGTGTACGAAGAACGACCAAAGTTTATGCGCATATGCCTCGCATGTAGCTCAGATGAACGACTTTCCAGAACCTGCCGTCTGCGTGTGCTTGAGTGTAGTCATGATATCGTTCATACATCACTCAGGTGACTCGAACTCCTGTCCTGTACGCATTCCAATCCTCGAATCTTTGTACAAGTCATGCCGAGTGACGGATCCTGGTAGGTCATCTGGAGCATACTGACGGAGTAGCGTGGATGTCGCTTGCATGGAAGAGCACACTTCTTCTGTCAAAGCTGAGCATGATGCTTGAAGGCGGCAGACCAGAGTCCGCTCTCGTGCTATACATCATCTTGCGCAACAAAGTTCAGCGTATCTTGGAAGATAACCATACACACGCACCGATACAGTTGATCCAAGATCTCGGACGACTCAAGTCAAGGACACTCTGGCGTACCTTCGAAGCACATGTGCACATATGCACATATCCACCAGATCGGGCCTTGGGCTCTTCTGGGCCGATGTTTTATCACCGCATGGACCGTCCTGCATACTCAATTACTCAAGTACGTCAACCCTAGATTCCCAAAGGTTCGGAACCATCTTGTCCCCTGAGACAAGCATATTCTAAGTCGAACCCATAGTGATGCGTTCCGTCGATGCCCAGATTGGTTTTCTTTCCGTTATATGAGCCAACTTCGCACTTCTGTTTCAGGATAGCTTCGCACTCTCTTTTTATAGTCGCTTCGCTTTCTGCAACACATGCATACATCGTCACAAGGAAGCTTTGTGTGAAGCTAATACGCCACGAACGGCCACCAAGGTGAGCGATACCTCAATCAGGTCTCTACAAAATATTCTAGTCACAGGGAAGGAATCCACTTCCCTCATGTTCCGACATCTCCCCAAGCGGACTCTGTCATCCTTATTTGTTACTCAGCCATCTGCCAAAGACTCTTCGGGAGCTGGAAAAGAACGCCTGCAGGGAAAATCGGTCCATTAATGATACGACTGTACGCATGATCGTGTTCATGATCGATCTCAGCGTTGCAGTTGCAATTTCCATCTGTTCTCCGTAGCCATTCCATTTCTGGAACGCTCTCAGCTACCGGACAGGGTCAAGATAAAGTCTGAAATTAGCACCAAAACTATTCTTCTTGTTCACAAAGAATGTTTGCGTGTTGATACGTCAAGAGAAGAGCTTGTTGTCTCGATACGGCATTCGCTTCGAGGATAATCGGATTGAAGCAAAAGTTCACTCACCACGTCGCTTTGACCTTAATACATATTGTCAAGGTTCGAGGAATAATCGATTAAGTCTTCGGTTTCACAATGCGACTTCGACGACGTCCTTGGAAGTTGGAAGTCGGAGGTCGAAGACGCTCGTGCATGCTGCGCTTTTCTTCCAGAGCACCAAGAACCGATCTGGGAGCTCATCGATCATCTTGGTCCGGAATCGTATGCCGCCATACTAGTCTCAAGGCCTATTGGAAGACCCGGATTTGGTTTTTCATTCTCGTCGCTTGTACCTTACTGTATTCTGTCCACTCGTAGTGTTGTAAGTACAGTCGCT
The DNA here is from genome assembly GCA_026013035.2 of Dothideomycetes sp. NU30. Taxonomy (NCBI): domain Eukaryota; kingdom Fungi; phylum Ascomycota; class Dothideomycetes; species Dothideomycetes sp. NU30. The sequence continues at coordinate 46,597 of BSBH01000027.1, forward strand.
TGTTTCCTGGGTCCAGCCTCTCATGAACCAGTTGATGCTGGTTCATCCCCCTCCAGGAAGTTCATCAAAGCTGGTAATTAGGTCCAGATCGTGTGCACGGTATGTAACAGACCAAGACTCCACTTCAAGGTTCCATCACGATCAACTGTATAACTTTACCATGCGAGAAACATGGTCTCTTCGGCGGCTCTCGACAAAATTGAAATGATTCGTCGCTCTAAGAGCGACTCGGAATGTGGAGATGTAAGATGACAATTCTCCATATCTCAAAGCATGCCGAGCAAGGTGAACAGAGACGTTTCATAATTCTGTCCAATCATGAGGGCCGACTACCATGAAACCCCAGATTTCCCAACGAACCGAACCGAGCCGAGACCGCGGGGTTATGAATGTGCGGGGATACCATGCATTCCCTTGCTTTAATTTGCTGTTAAGCTTAATAAGGGGGACCACAATCCGAGAGACTGATAATAAGAAGTGCGTTTCGGACTGCCTCTTCAAAATGGTGTCTTCTATACGGTTTGCAGGTTCAATACTCCTGGACACAACATCATGAACCAAAAGATGGATGTCGAAGCCAAACACTCCGAAACCACTCATGTCGAGGTTCTGAAAGCTCAACCCTTCGACGACAAGGTTCAATCTGGTGATGTCCATCTTGTCGCACAAAATGGTCACATCCAGAGGATACCGGTGCCATCTTCTGATCCGAACGATCCTCTAAACATGCCAAGATGGCAGAAGATGGGAGTGGTTGTCTGTTGCTGCTGGTTCTGTGAGTCGATACGTGATCAGATTCTTGACCCAGTCATGCAGACACTGATACAATGTCATAGCCATATTTTCTCTCGTGCTGGTTGGTGGATTGGGGCCCATTCTCGGAAGCTTCTTCAAGGAGTATCTTCCTCTAGGATATAACACACAACAGGTGGTTAATCTCACCACATATCCTAGTCTTGTCATGGCTTTTGGTAAGACTGAATCGTCTCATATCTTGCGAGAAGAGCTTGGCTGATGTCAAACCCCAAAAGGCAGTTTCTTGATCCTGCCTCTATCCATGATGTTCGGTAGACGACCGGTCTTTCTGGGATGCAGCATCCTTCTACTGGGTTCTACAATCGGCGCTGCGACGAGCAAGACCTATGAGACCCATATGGCTAGTCGGATCTTGCAAGGTATCGCTGCCGGATCCACCGAATCTGTGAGTAGGAGGGTGTACATGTTATGGGCTTTCTCCATCTAATCCTTGTCCAGGTGCTGCCTTTGATCATTTCCGACATCACCTTCCTCGACCAAAGAGGAGGTTATTTTGGTAACTTTCACTAACAAAGCTGCCCGAAATCTACTAACACGCTCATCAGCCGTGTATTGGGGTACCCAAAACCTTATCAACACCGTCTTTGGCATCTCCTGCTCATACCTGGTCGCCGCTAGTTCATGGCGCTACTTTTACTGGGTTCTCGCTATTTTTGCCGCCGTCGGTCTTGTCATGAGTGTCTTTTTGCTGCCAGAAACAAGATACAACCGATCTGCCACTTCCATGAATGGTCAGATTGTTCACACTGATGAGTGGGGCATCACTCATATCCTCTCCACGGAAGAAGCGGAGCAGCGGGGCGTTATAGCAGATGTCTCTGTGGACGTCAACACGAAGAGAGCCTCTTATGCGCAAAGACTCAAGCCATGGAGTGCCAAGGCAGATAACGCACTCAAGTTGGGATTGAGTTGCAACGTCAAGATGATCCAATCTTGCAGTTCTCCAGGCGTTATTTGGGCAATCCTCGTTGCTTCCATCTCGCTCGGTAAGTGTTGAATCGTGAAGTCATCAAATGGTAGACACTAACGCAATGTATCAAGGCACGGGTATCGCGATGTCGCTCGTCTACAGCACAATCTTGACTACAGGCTTCCACTGGAGTGAGAAGTCTATCGGCCTCGTCAACGCTGGTATCTTTCCCGCCAGTTTGTTTGCCATGTTCTACGCTGGCTTTCTTGGAGATAAGATGAACATTTGGTTGGCCAAACGTCGTGGTGGTGTACACATACCCGAGGACTCGCTCATTCAATTGATCTTCCCCTTCTTCATGGGTGTGATTGGCATCGTCATCTTTGGTGTTACTGCAAGATGGCCGGAATCTTACAGCTCCTGGGGTATCGTCATGGGTGAGTTTTGTCTTGTCCCGTCGTCATTTGAAGATGTGCTAATCCTTGGCCTAGGCTGGACACTGTATGAATTTAGCTTCATAGTCATGTTGATCGTGACTACGCATTTCGGTTCTGAAGCTTTCCCACAGAATCCTGGTCCAGCCCTGGTGATGGTTGTCGGTGTCAAGAACATTGTCAGTTTCGCCGCTTCGTATGGTATCGTTCCGATGGTCCACATGTATAATTACTTGGAGGCCTTTATGATTCTGCTGGCATTCTTCGGTGGTATATTCATGCTCGGTATCCCAATCTACTTCTGGAACCCAAAGGTCAGTGATATCCAGCTTCAAGCTTACATCTTTTGCTAACCTTTTGAGTAGTGGAGAAAATGGGCTGCCCGCAGAAAAGAGGTGGTTTTGTAGACAGTTCAGTTATACTTGATCCTGCCTATATGTTTCAGATATCTGCATCTTGAGAATACTAAGGTCTTGAAGGGTTCTCCATCAATTATCTCAATGTTCTGCATAGGGTGTTCATCATCTTATCATTGTAATTCTCTATGGCCGTGGCTACGCGATGGTACAAAAACTGTTGAATGGAGCCCTCGTTGAGCGCCTTACATTGCTTGACTTCCAAGAGATGAAAGTGTCTTGTACCTGTTCTCTATGCACTCGTATGATCATTCCGCACAAGGTTGTTCTGTAGGGGCAGAATCGCCAAAATTTCATCGAGAAAGTGATTCGCGAAAGACACATCGGAGGATAGACTTGATGGATTGGAGTTTTGACTACATAAAAGCCATATAACTCAGCCACCCAATGACAAAACAATACAAAACTTCAAGAGAGACAGCCCAAGACTATCTCAGAGCCCTCGATAGCTTATAAGATACACCAAGTATTATGTGCCAATAGTTGTTGAGCATAATGAGTATAACATGTCGGAGAATGAGGTAACCCTGTCCGAGACAGATCTCAAACCGCCGCCCCTGCTGCAAATCTCGCAAGCATGAGTACATGCGATCTTCATTGAATGGTTCCACTCTTTCTCCAGAGACGAATCTGTATGCATCATAATCGATATCGCATGTGGTCAACTTGTTGTGCTCGGCTTCGAGAATCAAACTCCAGAAGATTTGTCGGACCGAGCTGTTATCTCGATCGGTATCAAGATTGCCTCATTCTACCTAGCGCCGGTCAGAACAGCGAGTCGAACGGCTGGCTTTTCTTCGGCTTCATGTTCGAAAAGTGATTTTGCCCGAGCATCTTTCTAGCGGCCCAACTCCTTGTCAAGCAAAAACCAATTGAAATGGAAAAATCGCCGTCGTGTAAGAGAATCCAACCGCCATGTCGGTCCGACGACAAGACTGTGCCTCTTGATGAAAGAGAGACCTGTATCCTGCTGTCTTTCAGTCCTTGAGCAATTCAATTGCAACAATGTCCATATCTGCCAAACGTGAAGATTATACGAGATGGAGACCAAAAGTGCATCTCATGCCACCACGAGGATGGGTGAACGATCCTTGTGCGCCAGCATATGATCCCGTCCGTGGACAATATCACCTTGCATTCCAATGGAACTCCGATAGCTGCGACTGGGGAAATATCGCTTGGGGAAGTGCTGCATCGAGTGACCTTGTGAAATGGAAAGTCTCGTCTCGGCCATCCATACAGCCTTCATCGGACCTCGACCCAGGAGGAGTCTTCACAGGATGCATGCTGCCGGCAGAACATTCGAAAATGGCGGACGGATCATTGACCTGTTTCTACACTTCTGCTCAGCAATTACCCATCCACCATACACTGCCGTACAACCATGGGAGTGAACAATTGCATATGGCAAACTCTACAGACGGAGGATTGACGTGGCAGCGATATCCCGGCAACCCTTTCCTAGCTGGTCCTCCTTCACATCTTTCTGTCACTGGCTGGCGTGATCCGTACATCTTTGGCAGTCAAGCGCTTGATGCTATCTACCAACAACGACCTGGAGCTGGTCTCTACGGGACTCTCGCTGGAGGTATCAGGGATGAGACACCAACAATATTTCTCTACGCCCTGGACCCCGACAATCTCACAAAATGGACCTTCCTTACAAAATTGATTGCTATCAGTTCTAACTTTGCGCCATATCTTGGGTGGGGAGATTTCGGATTGAATTGGGAAGTCACCAACATCACAACACTTCATGACGAACGAGGTCAGACCTTTGAGGTGGTAGTTGCTAGTGTTGAGGGCTGTTTCACTGCTGGCGGCGCAGAAACTAATCCGGATGAACTCGTGAATAGAGCCAAGAGAAGTGGCCGCAGTCAAAAATGGTTCCATGGGAGGTACCAAAGCAAAGGGGACAACGTGGCTCATTTGGAATACTTATGCGGTGGACATCTCGATTACGGCGCATTTTACGCTGCCAATTCCTTTTTCGACCCTGTCTCACAATCTCAGGTGATCCATGGTTGGATCTTGGAAGACGACCTTCCCGACAGACTGCGTGAAAGGCAGGGATGGAGTGGACTTATATCCTTGGCTCGCAGACTCTCGATGACGACAATCAAAGATGTTGACATAGCAAGCATTGCCCTACTGCAGAGTATTCCTGGCTTTTTGTGTGATAACGGACTTGTCACCACGCTATCAATCACAGCAGATCCGCGTACGAAGCTTTTGCGTGACCTCGAGATCCGGCCACAATCTTTCCCTCTACGCTTTCCGCAAGAAACAGCTTCTGTAAAAGAGCCTTTGCTGCCACTTTCTCACGGTCTGAGTCAGTTCGAACTCAATGCATCGTTTTCGGTTGGTGATGATGCTAATGAGATTGGTATTCATCTTCTACATTCTAGAGGTCAGTTCATATCATGCATAGTATATCGCTCAAGACTAACATGACAAGCAGATGCATCATTCCGTACGACACTCACCTACGATGCACAAGCACACCGTATTATGATTCATCGTGACCAGAGCTGTGAAACAGATCTCGGCATAAAGACAGAATCAGAAGTGGCACCTCACGTCCTGCTTCTCACACAAAACCACAACTCACCCGACCTCACCAAGGAAACACTAGACATCAAAATCTTCTATGATGTGAGCGTCCTCGAGATATTCGTCAACAATCGTGTTGCAATCACAACTCGAGTCTACCCCCCTAGTGGTACATGTTTCGGTGTACAACCCTTTGTGGTTGACAAAGGGGATGGCTGCTCGGTATCGGAGATACATGACCTCTCAATCTGGAGTCAGAAGAAAGGAGTGATCGAAGTACAATGATATGCATCAGGCTGATCGAGCTCTTCTGTTATAATTATTGTAATCATAAAGTACATACACAGCTGTCATTTTCTACTAGAATCGCACTGGGAATGCGACATTAGAGGCACTGTATTTGCAGCAGATAAGAGGTGTATGGAAGATACAGTACGTTATGTATCACCAGGCGGAGCAGATCGTGTCGAAAGCCGCACTCTAACATCTACCTCTGACCATTCCGGTAGCTCTTTGTCTCCCGACATGACTTCATGAAGCACGATCAGATAGGCTGATCGAAACATTTGTACTCAGGCAAGTCGAATTTATCTTCCTTCTTCAAATCCAGCCACTTCCATACTCCGGACCATGAGATCAACCAGAACACAAACCTCAATATACGTATACCTGTAGAGGTTTCCGGATTGCCCAGCTTCGGTAATGCACCTCCAAGAGGGATAGTCTGGGCTTTAGCCACATGGTCTCTCAAACGCTCTTCGTACTTAGCAAAGGCCGCAGCGGGGTCGTCGGGATTTGTAGCCAACTCGCCAGCAATCAGGTAGGCGCCGAGGATAGCTAGAACAGTTCCCTTACCGGAGGCTGGCGAAGGGGCATAAGCGGCATCACCGACAAGTACGCATCTTCCGTTGGACCATTTCGGAAGCTTGATCTGCGCGGTCTCGCTAAAGTAGAGATCGTTGGCATCACGAACACCCTGCAATGCTCTTTTGCCGAACGGCCCAGGGAAATCTTCGAACAGAGCAGCCACGGTTGCTTTCTGTTGGTCCATGGAGCTACTTGGCTTCGGCTCGATCTTGTTCGTATAGACCATATAGCAAGAAGATCTCGTGTTAGACTCTGACTTTGCATCGACGGGTCGAATCAAGATTGCACGTCGCCCCGGAGCATGTTGGAGTCGAGAATTAGGAACATCTTCCGGTAGTGCACTGATCGAGAAGAAAGCACAATATTGCTCCAACCCCTTATAGCAAGTTTCAGTTACGTTACGGTCAAAGATCAATCTTCGGGTCTTGGAGTTCAACCCATCAGCTCCAACGACGGCGAGGAAATGTTCTGGCTCATCATCCTTGCTATCGCTAAGAACCACAGCAACGTCAGACTCGAGCTGATGAATATGGCTGACGGTGCAACCATATCGATACGTAACCCTTGCAGAAGCATTGGCGGCGTCCGCAAGAAGTCTTGTTAAATCTCCGCGCATGATCTCAAGGTCTTGGGTAAGCGAGAGGCCTTCGCCAGCTCCGAGTCGAGCGACAATATTGCTACTGTCGTCCAGAATGGCGAAACCTCCTTCTCCCGTGGTCATTTCTTTGATTTTATCGTAAAGCTCCATCTTCTTCACAACTTTGACAGCTGGTCCAGTGATGTCAATTCCCTGTCCGTAGATGAATTTGTCGGATGAACGCTCAGCAATTGTGACCTCGAACCCGGCCTTGGCCAGCCAGAAAGCCGATGTGGCTCCAGCAGGGCCTCCACCAACGATCAGAACGCGACGAGTTGATCCTGCCATATGTTCGAAAGAGATATTCGAATCAGTAAGTCTCAACAACAGTGGAGAGTGAAGGATGTGGAGATATCATGTTGTGAGCGGCTGCCAAAAATAACAACAGCTGCAAGCTGGGCACGAAGGATCACGCCAATCTCGGGAATGCTGAACGAGACATCGCCGGCAGTGCCCGAATGGCCGGGTTCGCCGCAAACATAGACACAAACTTCACGCAGGATGCCAGAGATGGAAAAAAGGCTGAAGAACGAAACAGAAGTGAGAGCTGTGTGCCATGAACGAGGAGAGGAAGGGCAATTGCTGTAGCGCGGTCCTCTCTCTGGCTGATCTTCGGGTGCTTACCTCAATGCACCAGATTATTGCCCACAGAAAGCAGATCACTTTATGAAAGGATCATACAATACTCGGAGTGGGAAACGACAGACTAGTCCAGTCTGAGGGCTTACCATGTTGTCATGCTATAGAAGAGGCAATCATCCATTAACAAGCTGTCTATTGATGTTTCTCATTCTCTATGCCTAGGATCGAACTGAGTTATACAAGTCAGTTTGACCTGAAGAATGCTGGGACCAACTCAGACAGTTTTGCGAAGCGTGGACATTCAGCTTGCTGCTCAATGTCAATAATAATGATGATGACTTGGATAGGCCCAGAGAACACCTTGATAGTCAAGTCGGTCAAGCTGAGTGCCAAGCAAAGCAATCGGCTTTTTGGGAGCCCGACGCGGCTAAACAGAGACTTTGCACCCACAGCCTCGTCAAGGCGTGATTACTCATGATCAACAACTGTCTGACAGAGCTCTTGCAAGACTACGAGATGGGTTGTCCAAGGTACAATCGAATGTCAGCAGCGCGACTTTCCTGGACTGTCAAGCGAGCTCTTGGCTCGTCTTAAAATCCCGGCCCTAAGACATTTAATGCACCATACTCTACGATGCGTGAGGGGGCAGAGCTCGCCAAGTCACCAGGATGTTTCCTCTATCACGACTTTCGACATAAGTATTCAGGATGGGTTGGGACATATAGGTACCATGGGGTTCACGTCTCTCCCTTATTTACGGTATTACGTTACACATGATACACAATTGTCTTCAGGCCATGGTTATGTCTTCGAGCAAACATGCTCCCATGCCAATGTTATACGACATATATATGCACTCCACATCGCTAGCTTTCGCCCAGCCGGTTGAAAGCTCACATGAACGATCCTTACGAGAAGGATCTGTCAACTAGACTTAAATACCACGGCATATCACTATCACAACATCAATCAACTAATAATCTGTCCTTCCGTAGCAGAGCTAACGGGACAATAGCCATGCGTTCAGTCTTCTTTGTAGCTGCTGCTGCTGCTGCTGGAGAGGTATTGGCACAATTTGGAAACAACGGAGCACCAGTAAGACAATTACATGCCTCATTCATATCTAAGCTAATTCAACATCTTCAGTTTCCAAATGTCACATATCCTGAAGGCATCTCCCCCAACCCAAATGCTGTTGCCGGTGCACAAACCAACCAGAGTTCACCTCCAAAGTATCCTAGCCCGTGGGGAAGTGGTGCTGGCGAATGGACGTATGCCTACAGAAAAGCCATCGAAGTCGTGCAGCAATTGACTCTCGAAGAGAAAGTCAATTTGACTACTGGTATGAGTTCATTCAATCGCCAAAATTTAGCCCGGAATTGACGAGTCACAGGGTCTGGTTGGCAACAGGAACAGTGTGTTGGTCAAACTGGAGGTGTGCCTCGACTCGGTATTAGAGGCCAATGCCTACAGGACTCACCTGTCGGAGTCAGATATACCGAGTGAGTTGCTTTCGTATTGAATTCGTCATTCAATTTCGCTTACATGATCACAGCTTCGTCAGTCTCTTCCCAGCCGGCATAAATGTAGGAGCGACTTGGGACAAGCGACTTGCCTATGAACGCGGAAGAGCCATGGGGTTTGAGAGCCGTGACAAAGGAGTGACTGTACAACTCGGACCTGTTGCTGGCACTCTGGGAAGAGTGAGTCTAAACTAGGAACACAACACAATGATGCATCAAAGTCACTTACATGATTGTCTAGTCGCCAACCGGAGGTCGAAACTGGGAGGGATTCGGTCCAGATCCATATCTCACAGGTAAACTCTTTGCCGATTCAATCCGCGGTATTCAGAGCACTGGTGTACAAGCATGCGCAAAGCATTATGTTGGCAACGAACAAGAGAACTTCAGACAAACGCCCGAGTCTCGCGATTATGGTTTCAACATTACCGAGCCTGGATCTTCCAATATCGATGACCAAACGTTACACGAAGTCTACACTTGGCCATTCGCAGATGCAGTCAAGGCAGGAGTTGCTTCAGTTATGTGTTCGTACAATCTCCTTAACAATAGTCAAGCCTGCCAGAACAGTTATGTCTTGAATCACGTCTTGAAGGGAGAACTTGGCTTCCAAGGATATGTCATGAGTGACTGGCAAGCGACCGCTGCTGGTGTCCCGGCCATACTTGCTGGACTTGACATGACTATGGCTGGAGATATCCGTTTCGGCGACGGTGACAGTTACTTCGGCCCTAACCTGACGATCGCTGTGCTCAACGGTACAGTGCCTCAGTGGCGCTTGGATGATATGGTTGTCCGTATTCTGGCAGGCTGGTATCTTGTTGGTGGTGATGATGAGTCATTCGATCTGCCAAACTTCCAATCATGGACACCGGACACGTACGGAGCAGTGCATGCTCATGTTGGCTCGAGCTGGGGTACTGGACTTGTCAATCAACATGTTGATGTACGTCGAGAACACGGCAGACTCATCCGTGAGATTGGAGCTGCATCAACAGTTCTTCTTAAGAATATCAACGGGATTCTGCCGCTCTCGAACCACAGACAAAGACTAACCGCAGTATTTGGAGAAGACGCAGCTTCCAATCCTCTTGGACCCAACGGATGCAGAAATCACGGATGCGATACTGGAACACTTGGTGTCGGATGGGGTAGTGGCCAAGCTAATTTCCCTTACCTTGTCAGTCCTGATGCAGCTATCCAGCATGAGGTCGTCTCTACGTATGGCTCGTACGAATCCGTCACAAACAACAGCGCATTCACACAGATCAATGCACTCGCCAAGCGTGTCAATGACGTTGCTGGAGTCTGCATTGTGTTTGCCAATGCAGATAGCGGTGAAGGATTTATAAATATCGAAGGCAATTACGGCGACAGGAAGAACTTGACTTTCTGGCAAGGAGCCGACGCAGTAATTGCAAACGTCTCGGCCAGCTGCAACAACACCGTCTTGGTCATTCATTCTGTCGGTGCAGTCGAGATTGATCAGTACAAGAACAACGACAACATCACAGCTATTCTGTGGGCAGGCCTACCAGGTAATACACACAGTCATCATTCATGTGCAATTAGCTGACTATCACACTCAGGCGAACAATCCGGGTATGCTATTGCCGATATTTTGTACGGCCGCGTCAATCCTGGAGCCAAGTTACCTTTCACTTTCGGACGCAACAGGACCGATTACGGCACCGCTGTACTCTACACACCCAACGGGGATGTACCTCAATACAATTTCCAGGAAGGCGTTTTCATCGACTACCGTACATTCGACCACCGCAACATAACACCCGTATATGAATTCGGATTTGGATTGAGTTATACAACCTTCGAGTACTCTGATCTCGTAGTTAAGAAGCTGGATGCTGCTCCTTACAGACCCACAGTTGGCTCTTCTGGCACGGCCCCCACCTACGGTACTATTGACAATCTTACTTCGGCACATACCTTCCCGGATAACATTACTCGAATCCCGCTGTACATCTATCCATGGTTGAACAGTACCAATCTCACGGAGTCGTACGGAGCGGCAGGTTTCGGCGACAACTCATTCATTCCGGATGATGCTTTAAATGGTTCTAGCTTCAAGTACACACCATCTTCAGGACCGAATGGTGGCAACGAAGGACTTTGGGAAATACTTTACTCCATCAAAGTCAAGGTCACGAATACAGGCGACGTCTTTGGAGACGAAGTACTTCAGCTCTATCTTTCGCTCGGAGGACCATACGATCCCAAGGCTGTGTTGCGTGGGTTCGAGCGTGTGACCATCAAACCGGGTGAGACGAAAGAAGTGACGTTCGAATTGGCCAGAAGGGATTTGTCGAACTGGGATACGGTCAAGCAGGATTGGGTTATCAGTGATTATCCAAAGACGGCATATGTTGGCTCGTCGTCGAGGAACTTACCATTGTCTGCAGCGTTGGAATGATGTAGATACTTTGGTAATCAACCCGGACATGGTCAAATGTTTGCGTCCATTCAATAACGATAAGGAGTTCATCAGATTTCATTTCTCGTTGCTACAACATGATGAGTAAGGTCCAGACATTTGTGTAACACCAAATCATACTCCAAGCGCTAGTTAGTATCAGGCCTCAAATTCTGATCGAAGACCGAAGACCAAGGATCGATGCCCAAAAGAAGAGGGAGATCATGATCCCGGCTTTCTCGCCTCGGTCAAACCATTCCTCAGACGCGTCTCAATCTGATCCTCCATGCTTGCTTCGAAGAAGAACATAGCAGTAGTAAGCAGCAAAGCAAATCCATTGAAAAGGCAAACCATGACACCAGGTAAGATCCAACCGAAACCAACTTTATTGTTTGCACAAGCCAAAATCAACAGGATCGCGCCGATTTCGACAACAAGCATGATCAGGATCGCAATAGCTATAAGCTCAATATCAGTGGCTGCAACGAGATGACAATGCCAAGAGAGGAGAGGAAACTTACGAGTCTTGTACTTGAACTCCTTAGCCTTCTTCTCCTGCGCAATCAACAGATGCGCTTCTTTGTATACCATCCACCCTTCCTCATATCCAAATATCTCCGCAAACAGCAGCGGCGGATAACTCGACAGTTCTCTGCCGGTTCCTTTTGTCCATTTTGCAGCTACTCTTCTCGCTTCATCGATGTGTAGGCTTCGTGTCTTGGTTAAGAGGTTGACGAGAAAGTCGCGGACTTCGTCGGGTGTGGCTCTTGGTTGTGGGGCTGTGAGAGGGTCGTTGGATGTGACTTGAAGGTCTGTGTAGAGCGGGAGGCTCTCGGATGTCGAGGCGTTGTCGAGGGAGGAGCGGGGGCTTTGTGAGTAGCCCATTGTTGTTGTTTGTTTAGTCGTCTTTCCTTCTTCTTTGGAATATCTTCTTTTGGTTGGACGGGAATAGTTCAAAAAGTGAGAAGAGACTCTTCGATGGTAAAGTAAGTAGCTGCCTATTTATCGTGAGCGAACGATCGGGGGAGATCTATCTGTAGGCGCAGCGGAGGCTCGTGTTCGGCAATCGGCACCGGTTTTGGCACAGCCCTTCACGAATCCTTCTCGACGTACGCCAAGTGACTCGTGACAGGGCAACATCATGGACATACTTCGGAGGAGAAAAACATCGAAATATCAATCGAGCTGCTTTACGACAGAGAACAGTCTCTGGTTTGACTTGAATTGTGAATTTGCTAACAGGTTGAAGGCAGCACATGCGTGCCATTGCGTGGCTTTCAGAATTGATACCTTGATGGCCAGTGGGCAAGTATCAGATACCAACCATTCCTTCGTCAAACAAGCCTCCATGACTCTCAAGTGAGGCTGAGGAGGGCTTTGTCGATGAGATGTCCGGCTTTGTCCCTCCTTAGCGAACCTTACCTTGCCTGATTAATGAGAGAGGACACAACTTCATGAGTATACTTCGTCAGTGAACAGTCAGATGATAAATTCATTCCTCTAAGACCATACCATCCAGGCAGGTCCTTCAGTCAGCCCAAGCCCCATTTCTTCAAAACATTCATACACCCATAGATAGTAGAGAACAGCCATAGCGAAGAATGCACCACCAGTCAACGAAAACCTCATTATTGACCAAGCTGTCCTCTGCGTCGCAATTACAAGAACCATCGCGATATCAAAGAGCACCATACCAATTAGTGGTAACTCTTCCTCTTCATGCAACGACCCCCCTTCAGCTTGCAAAACCATGCTCCAAGGAGATAAGCATAAGAACCATGTAATGAGCAGCTGAGATAGATAGAGAAACTCCAGCCAAGCAGTTTCCATGTTGCGATTGAGATCGTTTGGTCGAGGGCGTTCTCGATTGGGCAACAGTAGAGTCACTCCGACGATTAGCAATGTCCCGATCCAGGCCCATAATGCTGCCTCCAAGGTATCGTTGTACATGGCGAACGATATGCAGATATGCGCGAGGATGAAGAAGCCAGGATTAGTGATTTTCCTCCTGATAACATGACCTTCCCTTACTCGCTCAATTTGAACGCCTCGGACCGGTTTCAATTTAGAGATTGCCCAACAGGAGAGATTTATCGCCGTAAATATTTTCATCCAGTAAGCATTTCGAAAACTGTACAGTATGACGGCTTGCAAGATTGCTACCGAGTTCAATGCGAGCCTGTAAAATGAGATGTCTTCTGGTACGAAGAGAACAAGCGTGGCGTTTGTGTCGTTCCGCTGATACAGTACATATTCGGCGAGATCTACACATCTTTCAACAAGGTCGTAGAGACATGAGAATGGTGAGATGCGGTGTAATGCGACGACTTGGTCGAAAGCTCCGGGATCGAGAATTGCGTTCGCGGCTTGGGTTATGAGGATGATGAGCAATGCCTGGCCTGGTATGTCATTTGCTTTCTGCTCACTCATAACAACACCGTGTAGAAGTTGTGTTGTGAGGATGAATTGGACACATCTTTGCTCCTGCATCCGGATTGTGTTGTGGGCAGCTCGTGACATGATGTCATCTGCACAACGTGCACAACTCCTTGCTGCCAACCATACCAGTCAAAACATCGATAGCCAGTGCCATATTCTGAGAACAGTGCAAATAGGACAGCGTCAGTAGATCAAGCATAAAAACGTGAATTTCTGGACATGGTATGTATGTTGTAAGAATGGATATTAAAAATTTCTAGATATCTACAAAAGACCCGCTAAATATCAAACAAAGAAGAGTACAAAAACAATCTTTTATCAGAAAGGACGAGCGTTGGGAAGTTCTTCCGCAGCCTTCTCGCCTTGATCTTGCTCAGCAGAATGAGGCGTAGTGTTTGCAGCCTTCTTCGCGCCCTTGGCAGCCTTGTGAGGCCACAATTTGCTGAGTGAGAACTTCTTGACATTGGCGACACGGAAGATGTAGTAGAGCATTGTCGCAGCGAAGATGTTGAAGATAACGTAAGCCCACACGATACCAAAGTTGCGCCAGCGTTGGTTGTAGTAGATGCCGGTTCCGGCGAGAATCTGGTCCGAGTTGCTGAGTTGACAGTATTGGCAAGCGGAGGTAGCCCCGGGGTTCTGGAGCGTACCAGGTGCAGTAGCGAGATAGGCTTCCAAGTATTGGCCACAGGTCTGACCAGCAGGAGGATCAAAGACGGAAGTTTCGGTAGCAGAGCAGTTGATAGGACGACCAGAGAGTTGGGTTGCTGCCATACCACCAACCCAGTAAGTGAAGGGTGATACTCTGTACATGAAAATCCAAAATCCAGGCAGGGCAGTAGGAGATTGAAAAACACCGTTAAACGACAATGCCATAGAGAAAAGGAGTGTAACAATTGCGGCAGCAGTTTCAGCATCGGGAAGAGCTGCAATACACATCTGACCGAAAGTGCTTGCGTAGATGAAGAATTGCACCATATAGAGCAGGACGAGTCCTTGACGTTCTGAAGACTGAATGCCATTCACGGCATAGTAGTAGGATGCGAAGACGAAAAGACCGAGGATGATTTGGAAGGGCACTTCGACGACGATGTTGGCAATCAAGAATGCCTTCCAGGAGTAGGCCTTGCTGGGACGCTCGCGGACTTCGTAAAGAGCACGCTGGGCCACGAACATAGGCATGACTTGCTGTACAAGCGTCGAGAAAATGGTGGTGATCATGAAGAGGGAGTAGATGACGTTCTGAACACCCTGGAGAGACGAATTTGTCTGGAAGAACGAGAAACCAATGAACAGACCAGACATGATACCGAGCGCCCATTTGGCCCAGATGTAGGCAGGCATCCTCCAGTATTGTTGGAAAGCACGCTTGGTGACGACAGAAAGTTGAGTGGTGAAAGGCATGGCAAACTCCTGATGCGACTCCGGGTTGTCATCACCATCGGCAGGCTCGTTGCTCTTCTCGCGGTGAATCTTCTCAAGCTCTTGCTTGACACCCTTTGCTTCATCGCTCTTCTTCCAGACTTCGTGCCAGTCTTGACCTTTACCGCTTGAGCCAGCATTGACGATCTCAAGCATGTACTCAGCAGGATTCTCCTGGTCATCACATTTTCTAGCACCATTGCCTTCGAAGTAGTCGAGAAGCGTGCGAGAGTTCTTCCCGATCTGGCCAAAGTAAACGGTCTTACCACCCTTGGCAAGGAAAAGAAGGCGATCGAACTCCTGAAAGAGGATAGCACTGGGCTGATGGATAGTACAGAGAACAGCTTGACCAGCATCTGCCAGTTTGCGAAGGAAAGCACAAATGGCCCAGGAACTCTGTGAGTCGAGACCACTAGTAGGTTCGTCGAGGAACAGCAAGAGCTTTGGCTTTGCGGCAAGTTCGACACCAATAGTCAAAAGCTTTCTTTGCTCAACGTTAAGGCCAGTGCCAGGGACACCGACAACGGCCTCTGCAAAGTCTTCCATGCCGAGCATCTTGATGACGTCCTCGACGTACTCGTACTTTTCTTCCTTTGGCACTGACTTGGGTTGACGGAGGATAGCGCTGAATCTGAGAGACTCACGCACAGTTGCAGTGTCGAGATGGAGATCTTGTTGCTGAACATATCCAGTCTTTCTCTGGAAACTTTGATCAAATGGCTTGCCGTTGACGAACATGTCTCCAGTAATGACTCCCATGGTCGTTCTTTGAGCCAACACATCGAGAAGAGTAGTTTTACCAGCACCGCTGACACCCATGAGAGCGGTTAGAGTACCAGGTTTGACCCAACCATCGACATTGTCGAGCAGTCTGCGCGGTTCACCCTTGAATTCAATATCGTAGACGACGTTTTGCCAAGTGAAAATGTCCTTTTGAGCAGGGATGGCATCGACCTTTTCGTCATCCTTTTCTCCATGAGCATCTGCGTTTGCGGCTTCCTCGTCCTTTTCGCTGTCAATGTTCTGAAGATACTTGGGAACGTGGCCACGGCGGAAGACAAGAACTTCTGCAGCGGAAGAAGTAGCAGAGTTGAGCTCGGTAGCGGCAAAGTAGATGAAGAGGAAACCAAAGAGGAAAGCGAGAAGAATACCAAAGTTACGCCAGACATGAGCATAGGTATAGCCGAAAGTCTCTTCAATGTAGCGATCGCCACTGACAGTACGTTCACCAGCAACTGCGCCAGTCGAACTGCAAATGAAAGAGTTACCGGCAAGAGGAGTGTAGGCGGGAATGAAGGCAGAGCAAATCATTCGGTGACCGTGGAATTCGTTCGCGAGGAGGATCTCAAAAGCGTAATAGATAGGATTGAGGTAGCGAATCCAGAAGAACCAAACCTTCATGTAGCGGTTAGGAATGACGAAACCAGTGTAGATGACAAGAGCAAGAACGAGGATACCAGCCAAAGTCATGGCTTGGGAGACGGTCTTCGTGATAGCTGCCATGGTTCTGAAAACTGCACTCATGACGAACATCGTAATGAAGGTGATGAGGAAGTAGATGAAGAACTGCGATGGCTCACGGCGAAGACCGACCATGAAGTATAAGATAATGTTGAAGGCAACGGCGATAGTGAATTTGATGGGAATGTCACTAATGATTCCTGCAATGGCTTCGGTTGACGGGTGGACGAATGCGTAGGATGCTTGCTTTTCAACGATAGGTCTCTGAGAGTAAAGAGCGTTGATCTCGGAAATGGCGATCAGGGCGTTGAGCAAGACGGCGAAGAAAAGAGCACCACCAAGAGATGCAGTGTATTGAGTTGCAAAGATAGAGCCGTAGAAGAGAGAACCGACAATGAGTGCCATGATAATTTGAGCGAGGATAGTGGTCAGAGTAGAAGACTTGTCCATCCAGATTCTTTGATAAGCGCGCTTGGTACAGAGTTTGATCTGCATAGGATAACTGATCATGTAGGAGGACTTGGCTCTAGTGTGGTCGGACTGAACAGTGCGCTTGTGTTTCTGCATGACATCGATGGCTTCCTGATTGATAGGGTACTTCTGTTCGTGCTTCTCGATGGTCTGATGAAGTGCTTTGAAATCGTCTGATTCGCGCCAGTATCTTTCAAAGTCGTCAGGGGTACGGGGTACCTTCTTCTCCCATCCTTCACGGCATTCACGTTCTCCAGCGTTGGTGATGGAAGTGAGGAAATCTCCAGTGGTTTGACGAGGAGGGCAGTACCAACCTTGATCCTCGAAGAACTTCTTGGCCTTGCTGGCTGGACCATAGTAGATTTCTCTACCCTCGTAAAGGACGACAGCCTTATCGAATACGTCGTAGATGGCTTGACTGGCTTGATAGATAGCCACAGCGTGGGAAGATCCAGCGAGGTCAGCAAGAAGACGGAGAGACTGTACGAACTTCAAGGCAGTAGCCGAATCGAGACCACGAGTCGAGTTGTCCCATGCGGCCAGGGGAGAGGCAGTAAGAGCCATCTCGGCGATACTGACACGCTTACGTTCACCTCCGGAAACACCACGGACAAAGTCGTTGCCAACCTTTGTGTTGTACGTGTGGCTCAGGCCAAAGACGGTCATAATGACCTGGGCAACATGCTTTGCGTGCTCGGCACGAGACATGCCCTTGACACGAATAGTGGGCGTGCGAGCAGAAGCAGCAAATTCGAGAGTTTGACCGACAGTCAAATGAGGGAAATGCTTGTCGCTATAAATAGAGTTAGTATGTTTCCAAGAGCAAGAGACCAAGATATACGAACACTTCTTGGTTGTAAACCACCTCTCCCTTGAATTGTTTGACCATCTGTTCTTGAGGGATACCATTATAGTTGATATCCGACTTCTTATCAAGGGACAGACCGTGCATCTCTCCGCAAAGAGTTTTGAGGAATGTACTGCAACCTGAACCGGGGCGTCCAAGGACAATCAAGAGCTCGCCACTGTCGAGAAGACCGTCAAAGTTGCGAAGAATCTGCTTGTGGGGCTTGCCCTTGAAGCTGAAGTCGCGGATGGGATCGATCATCAATGAAGCGACAGTAGGTTGTAATTGTAAAGCAGATCCAGAACCAGAGACGTTCAGGTCCTTGAAGACAATGCCTGATCGCACTGAGCGAAGTCCCTCTTCATCAAACTCGTGCATGAATTTGCGAGTCCATTTGTAAAGGTCAAATTCCTTGCTATCGGGGTCCAATGTGGGATCGTCGTCAGGAATGGCGAGAGTATCAGTACGCTTCATCTCACGGTCTCTCGTGGCAACTCGCTTTAGTTCATCGTGATCGACATTGGCGAAAGAAGCTTGTCTCATGACTGATTGCCTCTCGTCTGGCGAACCAGCTACGGTGGCCTCGCCACTTGAAGTGCGGTGCTCAAGAGGAACATATTTCTCGGACTTTTCGGACGGAGTTTCGTACTCTTCGTATGGTGTTTCAACCTGTTCGCGCGGGGTTTGGTTTGATGGAATGTCATGCTGGTTTTGCTGGTCGTCCGAGTAAATGCCATCGGGAGCATATGTGACACGTCCAGAGCTGGTTCTCACCATACCATCACCCAGAAAGTTGCTCATCGTGGCGGGTGAGAGCCACTTCGGCTGTCTTTAGAACCTTCTGGAGATGTTGACAGGAAGGGGGATTGTGAGAGAGGAGGCAGGAATACGATAGAAAGATATAGATATATGGACGGGAAACACAGGTCTGAGATCGAAAAACAACAGAGAGAACTAGGAAAAACGGTAGGAAGGACGACCTACTTGTATCAAGCGGTGCCCCTACTTGTAGTGGTGGGGTCCTAGAACGCTACTAGAACAACAAACTCCATCCGTTCTTGTCCAAATACACGAACGGTTTTGGAAGGGCAGTTATGCGGTCATTCCGGGATATCCTAAAGCAAAAAAAGCCACTTCCGTTGCATAAACGTCGTAAGATGTGTATTTCTCTGCAAGTTGTGCAGGAACAAGCGATGGTCCCTGCGCCCGGAACGCCATTGATCCCCCGGATCTGATCTACCCGGTCCCACGGGCGCCCGGGATCTATTACAAAACCCTTCCGTCCTCCTCGGCGCGCGTCATCTCCGACAACTTCCTCATCTGCCATTCAACATACGGGAGGACAGAATGTTGATTTGGCACCTTGAAGTCTCCGAGCGAGTCGGAGTCGGAGCATCTTCACGTTTAGGGCTCTGTGCAACGGCATCTCGAAGCTTTGGTGAAGCAGAAGCATGTCGAGACAGTTTTCCGCACAGAAGACAGGTTCATGGACCAGCATCATCACTGTTTCATGTGTAAACTTGAAAGATGATTGTAATTCTCACATATCGGTATGCCAGACGACGAACTTCATGGATATCGCCTTGATTAGAATCAACAAGTACTTGGCCAGTTACTAGATATCCATTTGGTTTGCAAGAGTTTTACAGTTCCCCAATTAATGAGACACAGGAAATACTGCTATAAGAAGGCTTCTATAAGTGCCATGTGGCGTCCGTAGCATCCTGTCATCCTCGTGGCTTGATCAGCAACGTGCCTCATTGCGATAGTGAACGGACAGCAGTTCCATACCAAGCGCCAATATACCTTGGCTTGTCTAAGAAACTGTGGTCTCTCTACAACATGACGACGTCGATGTGCAATCCATCTAGAAGATGGGTTGAATCGCAAAGACAAGCTGATCGTCAAACACATGGAAGCCTTGAAATAACTATAACTATACCATCTACGTCATTCCTGCAAACCAATAATCACTTCATTGACAGCTAAGTAACTAACTTTGATGAACTCGCAAGTAACACACAATTCTGTGTGGTTGTAATTTGCAAGTTTCGATGTCAAGAGAGCAGATTGGCAGCAGCTCGCTGGAAAATCGAACTTCATTTGTCACAAGAATGTCAGGTTCAAGTATGATGACGCTGTAGATCAAACCGAAGGAACCAAGACCGAAGTAACCAATGATGCTGATGAATCTTGTCAGTGTGATCTGTCCTATATGTAACACTATTCTTTTGATACTGTGTCCAAACACTTCACTTGTTTCATTCACCGACTGTACTTGTTGGAGTCTTGGTTACGATTCTATGCATCATCTGGGGTGCATTTCATCGACGAATGACCAAACACTCGGGTCGGCGCTTAGGGCGGCACCAGTTTAATAACACGGGTTTTGAAGCGGAATTGCTGACAACTTAGATTGCGAGCAACAAGTTACTAATCATGAGTTCCTCACGCAGAGCCTGGAGGCATCTTAAAAGGCGAAACATTCCTTTCGCAAGAAGACTCACCACCGGGAAAGGTCCGTTTCTGAACAGTGAAGACCTTATAGAAGAAGAGACCCTCCCCAACTACAAACCTCATTATTATTATCCTGTCAAGATTGGTGATGTATACCAATCTGAGTACCAGTCTGAGTACCAGGTCATAGGCAAATTGGGCTATGGCGTAAGTTCTACCGTTTGGCTCTGCCACGAACTCAGGTCATCAACCCCAAGCAAGATCGATCGGCAGACAATGCTAATCTGTCCAACAGCAACAAGGATAATTTCAAGGCACTCAAGGTCTCCATCTTCACAAAAGAACGTCCTGAAGTCGATCGTCGCGGATACAATTTGTATGAACATCTATCTAAACTCAACTCATCGCACCCAGGACAAGCAGGGATTCGTGAGCTTCACGACACATTCGATCTGAAAGGCATAGACGGCCCTCATTCCTGCCTTCTCCAGCCACCCATGCATACGACGGTAAAAGAGGTCATGAAGCGTCTTGGTGGTACCCTGCCTCTGTTTTTATTGAAATTGTTTCTCAAACCGCTCCTTGGAGCACTCGATTTCTTACACACTGAGGCGAATGTTGTTCACACAGACATAAAAAGCGACAACATTATGTTGGGAATCAAAGAAACATCCGTGCTCGACAGGTATCGAGAAGCGGAGCTCGCAGATCCCAGCCCTCGAAAGGTCATTGATGCATCGAGAACTATATACAAGAGTCGCAGCTTTGATAAGGCACAGCACTGGAATTACACTCTGCCGGTGCTATGCGATTTTGGTGAAGCAAGGATTGGTAGAATTCAATTTGGTGGTCCATATGTTCAACCTCATGCCTTCAGAGCTCCTGAAATCACATTCGAAATGGAGTGGGGACCACCAGCAGACGTCTGGAACGTTGCATGCTTGGTAAGTGGACAACATGCCTCTTCTCCGTCATTACACTCACTTTCGATAGATATGGGACATGTTTGAAGATACGAATCTGTTCAAGGGTATACATGACAGCAAAGGGGGCTATGATCCATTCCGTCATCTTGCGAAGATGGTCAGTATAATCGGACCTCCTCCGATGGGGTTTCTTCGCCGCAGCAAAGTCAGCCAGCGGTGTTTCGACAATGAGGGTATGCAATCATGATTATGGTCTCAAGTATTGGTAAGTCTCGCTGACCATATGCCTAGGTAATTGGATCGCCAAGAAGGAGGCACAAATAGTACCGACAACCCTTGAGGCTATTGAGTCTCAGCTAGAAGGAGATCAGCAGACACAGTTTCTGAGGTTCCTGCGTTCAATGCTTCAGTGGGATCCCGAGGATCGCAAAACTGCAAAAGAATTACTCGAGGATCCTTGGCTACAGCAGGATTAGGTCGCTAAATGCTGACCGACCTTCAGAGCATAACTTGTAACAACATCATGATCCCAACCAATCCCGACACCCTTGAAACTCCGTCTCCAAAGCTTCTTCCTGTTTCGCTCTTCTTTGGCGATGAACACATGCCCTTGACACCACCATAATCGCTCACACAATTGTCCCAAGCCGAGACAGATGTCTCATCCAGACCACACCAGAATGCATTTCCTGATGTTGTGTTCTTGTCGCCAAAACCGGAATCGTAGTAGTAAGGGATGATCGGAGACGAACCGCAGCAGGTGCGCATGACGGCGGAGTTATTGGCGCACGAGGGTAGAACACAGTAAGAGGATGTGGCATTGTGTGGACTTTCCACAAAGGAGGGACATGTTGTGGTGGTGTTCATTGCAGAGGCCATCATGACTTGTGTGACGAGATTCGTGGAAAGGTTGAGGGTCAGCAGAGAGGGGAAAGAGAACCGGGAGCTTTCAGCAGGCCTACAATGATATATGACATCTGAACCATATTGTCGCAGACTCAAGCCACTGTTATGGCGGTCTGGACCGCAGAAATGATAGAACGAGAGAGACACACTACACTCAAGAGGGCAGCTAGGTAGCGGCTATCTGACCCAGGCCACAGAAGCGATATTGCCGATTCGTTATGGCGTTCTATACAGTGTCCAAGACATGAGGTTGATCCGCTGTGGTGTCCGTGCCTCCACACTAGCGGTATAGGGCATCCCAATCATATCTTGATCTTGATAAGATGGCTTGTTCTTTGCGAGACGTGAAGGCGCTATGTTTTGGCGACATGGAATTGGAGCTTGATGAAAAGAAGCTTGACATGATGCGATCGTGTCATGCATCTTGCATTGCTAGTAACCAGAAGTCTGCACCAGGAGAAGAAACCATTATGACTTCTCCGATTCTTTTCATCATGATATTCTCGAAGGAAAGCAAGTTCGTACTATGGAGAGTAGTTTCCCACATGGTATCGCCGTAGAAAATGATATTGATTTCGAACTCGTTCATGCAAATTTGGAGGAGCGGTCTGCAATAATTAGAACAAGTTCATACTCCTGAGTGCCGTGACAGCTACTTCGCTTAGTAAGCTCTGGGGGACCCGACTCCGGGGTTGCGGATGTCCCTCAGCCTCAACTCATACATTATTTCGAAATTTGGACATTATCGACTCTGTAGAGTCTCACCATTTAGAGCTCTTCCCTCCAGCTAAACAGGCGCCATCATGACCGTTGATTACCTCAACATCGGGAGCTGTTACTTCATAACTGGCAATGTATGCTCAGCATCACAGCTCGCTATAGTCGCCACCCTTAGCGCTTCTAACGCCTCGTAATTCGTTGTTCTAAATGGACCATGTGGACAAACGTACTACGATGGACTGAATGACTATTCATATATTATTACCTAG
Organism: Dothideomycetes sp. NU30; assembly: GCA_026013035.2. Classification (NCBI taxonomy): domain Eukaryota; kingdom Fungi; phylum Ascomycota; class Dothideomycetes; species Dothideomycetes sp. NU30. Next base: position 69,684 of record BSBH01000027.1, read on the forward strand.
GTCGAGCACCCCATTTCTCTGATCATGGCCAGAGGCCGAGCATTCACTTAGTCTTGGTTCCATGTAATTTGAGGACGATAGCTTTTGGCTCATTTTTCTTCTAAATATTCCATGATCTGAACTCCTCTCCGTGCTTTGTCCTTCATTTGTTCATCCAAGATCAACCCCTGCAAAATATCGCCCAGCCTGTCCCTCCAAAACAGCCATCTCGTTCGAGAAAACCCTGGTTCTCCATCCCACAGCAATCCTCCCTTCCAATTCGTACTTTTCGACTGCCTAAGCTTTCGACCAGCCAGGGAAAGCCAGTCCAACACAATACTCAGATCCATCACAAACCTGACAGGATCAGGTTCTTGTGTCTCAAGTGCGTCCTGGAAAACAAGAATAGCACGCCAGCTCAGATTGCAACTTTCAATGTCTCGAGTCAACCTTGCAAGAAATGCATTGAAATTCCGCCATTTTATGCGGCCGGCATCGTTGTTTGGATCATCGAGTCTGCATTCTAGCTCGAGTCCGCCTTGAAAAGAATGTCAGAGGCACATGGCAGAATGAGATAGAAGACGAATCAGAGACAATAGAGACCAGAAACACGCACCATAGAATGCCTCTACTATATTCATGTCCCCATGCCAATTCATAAACTCCGACCAACGAGGATAACACACTCTATCTGGTAACCCGCCCATCGCCTTGACCAACTCCAAAAGTCTGTCTTGTGCAGAATGCTCCGCCGGAATGAATTTCGACATGAATATAAACGTGTCTACAGTTTCATCAAGAAACCCACCAGGATCGTGTTCACCAAGTTTGAATTCTTGATTGATCATTTGCACTAGATCGTGAGCCGACTTTGTTGAATCGTTCAAGAACGAAAAAATGGCGGATTTTATGATTCTGTCGCAATCATCGTCAAAGTGGTGGGAGTGGTCAAAGGTGAGAGCATGGGACGCCGTTGTATCCATTTCCCCTCGATACCAATGCCGATGTGACGATTTAGTATCATGGATCTGTCGTTTCGAAGAGAGAAGTACAGAAGTTTCCACCATCAACAAGACATAAAAACATCACGCATTTGGTGTTTCTATGACATCACTCTTGGCTAGGCAGCAGGATCGTATGATAGGAAATGTTACTGCAGAAGATAAAAAATAGAAAAACATACAAACTCGATCTAAGCTTTTCTCAATGGAGACAACGAATGATTGTTGTCCGGTCTGTAGGTTCCATAACTCAAAACTTGTAAGAATGCTGACGATTCTTCAAGAACGGATTGGGGTATTCGGGAAATTGTTGTGGCTTATAGGACTCATGTGCAGACTCTTCAGAAGACCCACAATCAGATTCGACAGACCAAGCAGAGGACGAAGTAGGAGATCTAGGAGAGTCTTGAGGAGACCCTGGAGAGTACTTGGAAGAAGTTGGCGAATACTTGGGAGCGTTTGCAGACATCTCAGGGCTAGTGAGAGAGATCTTGGGAGCTGCTGGTGAATACTCAGGAGCTCTAGGAACGTTCTTGGGGGCCGTCGGCGTATACTGGGGAGCCGTTGGCGTGTACTCGCGAGCTTTAGGAACATTCTTGGGGGCTTTTGGTTTCTTCTTTGGGTCGGTAGTGGTGAATTTATGCACCTTGTAAGAGTGAGGACCTTTGTGAGTGGTCTCAACGGTGTAGTGGACTGTGTTAGGTGTAATGATGGAAACGGTATCGGAAACATTATGTTGGTTTTTGGAAGAGCCGGGCATACCGGTCATGTTGGACCAGTCAATGCCGCTTGCAGTACCGGTGAGATTAGGCACACCAGAAAGACTTTGCATGCCTTCAACGAAATTAGCAATGCCCCCAGCAAGACCCATACCGGAATGAGCATGCGCAGCGCCCATACTCGAATGAGCACATGCAGGACGAGTATGTTGGTTCTTCCTGAAGTTTCGTTGGGCGTCCTCGAGGATCTTATCCGCTTCTTTCTTCACCTCAGCCGGATCTTTGACAAAAGCTGGTCTCTTTCCCTCCTTACGAGATCGATTTGCAGGATTTGGAACAGCTCCCTCGTACTTTTTGGAAGGTCCTTTACCAGACTTGGCGGTTTTCTGCGCGCCCTTTCCACTGGAAATTTTCGTTTGTTTAGTGCTCTCTGAACCGACATGATCGGAACTCACGCTGAGACCAGATGATCCCGTGGTAGTGAAGGGATTCGGAATACAAGTAGGAGTAGGGCTGTAAGAATCATCGACGATCACAGGACTGCCAGCTTCTTGAGCAGAGGTTGGCGAGTGATCAGAAACAGAAATACAGGTTGGCTGAAGTTTCTTGAATCTGATGAAATCAGGCTGATTCGAGAACTTTGAGCTAGAAGGAGGAGAATCGGAAAGATCAGGCGGCATCGGCTTGAAGTCATTGAAGTTAAGAACGTTGCTTCGAGGTTCAAAGGCGAGAGCATCGATCGGACTGTCAAATCGGGGACGACGATTTGGAGCACTCATAGGAGTGGCGGCGGAATCGGCAGAGGTTCTTGGAGCAGCTCCTGGTCCAGAGCGTACTGTGGTAGACCAGGGCCCAGATATCTCTGATGAAAGGTTGGGAAACGGTGGGCTTGGAATTGGTGGAAGGCTTGCTGTGGACGGAGCAGATTCAATTGATCGGTACTTTCTGAAGGGCGCATCGGGCAGAGAGGGAGCACTGGGTTTGAGCAATGAATCAGTCGACTTGGACACTGGATGATTTGGCTCCAGCTCAGGTGTATCCAATTCGACCAAGGGGGCAAGCCCCTTCAGCATTGGAGCTGAGACTCGGGGGCGCTTAAGCAAGGGCATGTTTGATAGATCGTCCATATGAGGGAAATTCGGTGGCAGGAGCATGGGGCGGGGCAACAGAGCTGATCCTTCGGCATGTTCGCGCTGTGGTTTTTTGAACAGATCATCCATGACAGAAGTCATTCTCGCAACAGGGAATCGAGGAGATATAGGTCGATATTTTGGTGGAGCGACTTGGAGTTGTACGCTTGCCAAAGGTACTCCAAAGTGTGTTGCAATGGCTCCAAGAGTTGTTTCGTCCACACCAAAGAACCTGGCCAAATGCTGTAATGATTGCGATGGAGATCTGTTGATGGGAATACCTCCGATGGCCACGGTGCGATTGTAAGGTGAACGTAACGCAGGTGTCATCTTGGCCACATTGGCTTGCTTCGTGTTGATGGATAGAGGTTGCTGAGAAGTATCTAATGATTCATGCGGCAAGCCGAGCTCGTATGCTTCCACAACATCGGCTGGCACTTTCAAAAGTGAGTCGATGGTGACTTTGGTAGTCTCGGAGTTTCCGAAAGGGAATTTTCTGCTTTCGTGAACAAGTTTTGCCCAACCGTTGTTACCAACAGGAGGACGCCATATCGTCTTCTTGACCGTGTTTTCGGAAAGCTCCTGCTCAGAGGTTGGAATCGGATTAGTTTTGGTCACACGAGGTTTGGTGATAGGTTTCTTGACTGCGACCTTCTGAACTCTAACGGGCTCAATAGTGACTTTTGGGGCCTTGTTCCTGATACGCGAAGAGCGTCTGAGAGCTTTAATGGGCTGCTCCGCAGCGGCTTTCTTTGATGCCATAGATATTAGATGGAGAGAAACTTGTGTTAAATCTCTGTGGATAGACAGCAGTACGGAATCGAGTGAATCAGACTGTGAGGTCAAGAAACAAACATATACTTATGGAAAGTCAAGAGACAAAAGTGGACTCTCGCCGGATGCGGAAACATCATCATGGAGTCGTGGTATTCACACAAAGAACTTGTACTCTATCCTCAAACATTCTTTGTGTTCAATCGGAAATCAGAAGGCGGCCTTCAACAGTAAACTCCCTTTCGTTTGTTGCGGTCATGCTTGAACCATAGTGTGTCAATGATCAGTAAACGTACCGGTTCGACTACAGTTGACAAAGACAAGACCGGTTTGAAGTATTGTCTAGGCTCGACGAGACATCTTAGTGAAATCTGCTATCTATAGACTAAACTTCTCGGCACGTTACTGTTTTGTCAATCTGGAAAAGATTGATGATGTAGAGACCTAAGGCAACAGCCATTTTTGTTACAGAAGAGAGAAGAGAGCAAGGGCGGTCGTGGTGGGAAGGTTTCGGAACATCTTCGGGCTGTGGCCAGGGTGCTAGGGAGTGAACCTCATGTGGTGCACTCTTTGTTCCTACTGTCATACAACAAAGAAGATATTTGACATGGAAAGGCACATCCATCTCGACCCAATCAGTTTTGCATGTTGCAGTCAACAAAGGTCAAACTAGATGTCATCAGCACTGTGATCTGCACGTCAGGGTTATAACATTATATTCAGTTCTTCACTAAGGAATTCCAGTATTGAGCTCCAGAATCCAACTCTGAACACGTCAGAGGCCATGCCAACAGCTACCTGAATTACATTTGAAATCTTCCAATTCCATGGACGAATGAATCAAATCAGCACGAGCTAGAGTCAGGTTCACCTACGAGCGTCTCCAAAATTTCCAGCCCGGGCAGGTCTTCAACTGCCTAATTTCTCGTTCAATTTTTTGGATTGCTTCTCGAGCCTCCTGAGCACAATCTCTGGGATTTTCAACCGTGTAGATCCGGGCAAAGACTTCGAAAAGTCTGTCATAAACATCTCTGGCTGATCTGATGTGTCCACTTACTGTCGTCGAATCGAAGCTTTGTGCTGCTTGGGATGCCCTGTATTTTTCCCAAACCATCAGCCGCGTCATTGTTCTAGTGAGTTTGGAATACTTTTTGCCGACTTCCAGCTCGTCTTCGAGGAGTTGCCTTGCGATTGCAAGCTGCAAAGCCAAGCATTGACACTTACGCAGTTGAGCGACATCCTTGGATTCGGCTTTGCGGACTTGGCGCAAGAGTCTATCAATCTGGTCCATAAGTGGTTTGAGATGGATACATTGTGCAGTGTAATGGGCTTCCCAGTCATGTACGGCTTTAGTAGGAGTGAATGACAACTCCGCCATACGAAGTGCAGCGTACTTAATTGGTTGCACCTCTCCGACAGCATCATCGAAGGATGGTACTTGTTCGGTGGCTTGCGCATAGGATGGTGGTTTGCCTTCGCCCAGTCTTGGTACAGGGTATGACGGCCCGAGGTCTTCTTGAGGAAGGAGGGGCCACGTTCTCCTTTTCGACGATCGTTTACTGTCGGGAGGTAGTAATCTACAGCCTACACAGGCACGTGGGATGTCAATGTCCAGACGTAATATCTCATCACAATGGGAATCGCACAAGACGGTAGTCGCCTGTTGTCTGTTGGCCTGATCACACTGCGGACAAGACATAATGTAAGTTGTCTGTTTACACATCCTCAAGCCTGTTTCTTCACTTGATCAGACCGTGTGGCTGCAGAAACCGGTTGTGGTCAGTTTCGTTTTCGTACTGCTTGCGCTGTTGTTTATGTGAGAATATGGACGAGGTCAAGTATTGTGGTGTTGTAATTACCCACGACACGGATACAATGGCCTTGTGTCTTATTATACCAAGTTGTTTGACATTCATGGCTTGTTCCACGTTCTTTGTCTCTGTATCTGATTTTTGATTCTTTTGTCTTGACATTGTCTTGCCGAACAAAGCATGGTATTGTGTTTCGTCTGTTGGATTGCTATTAGACAAAGATAGCATACAGCCACTGACGATCGAAACCGCCAGAAGACATGTCTCTTCCGATCTTTCACAGCGGAACTTCTCGAAAAGATCGAACTTGGAAGTGGTTGAGAGACAAGGAGAGTAAACAGTAACCATCAAGGCCTTCTCTCAAGGCTGTGGTTCTTGTGACAACATTGGGAGAAGCCCTATTGAGAACCAAGAACAAGTCGAACTACAAGATATAGGTTGGGATTTAAGACAATTAGCTTTTTCCGAGACTTGGAGTAGGAGAATGACGAGCACTGGAGTTAAGCAGAGTTTGCAATGGAGGAGTGGTTCTTATAGTAACATACTCTTGGCAAAGGAACATTCTACTATCTAACATCCCGATTCGCAAGCACTTCCGCTTAGATGTGTATTGCAGCTCTTCCCGACGCTAAAACTGCTGCCGCAGTTGTTACACTTCTCTTCTCTATGTCATTGTCGTTTAACGGTGTCTTTCAATCTCCTACTGCCCTTCCGGGTATAGATATTGATATATCGTATATTACCCTTTACTTACTGGGTTAGTGGTATGGCAGCAACTCAACTCTCTGGTCGTCCCATCAACTGCTCTCCCACCGCCGAAACCTCTGTTTTTGATTCTCCTGCAGGTTAGAACTATAGCTAAAAACCGTTTTTACTATAAGTTCAGCATCAACAGGTCGAAGACTGAATTAGCCATGACCACACAGATCCAAGCTGGGCCGCCGACGCCAAAGTCACTCCTAACTTATTAGTGCAAAGACATTTCTGTCAGAGTAACAACAGGCAAACGGCAGCGAGCAGATTCAGATGCATGCCACTTCCGGAGCGCTCAAGCTCTGCTATCGCAACGACATTCCAAGAAGTCAATGCCGCCTTCACTGCAAAGTTCAATTCACCTGTACCCGTTGTCCCGGCACCCTGTGCGGGTACAAATGAGAGCGATGCAGACCGCATTCCCAAAAGTGCGACTCTACACTGGGTCCGATCACGGCGGAGAGACAAGCGAAGATGTTGATGAGCTCGTGAATGATCTGTTGCAGAAGTGTGAGAATGCTATCTCTGTCACTCTGCGGAAGGCGAGGTTCATTGGAAATACAACTTTACCCTTTTTTCCACCTTTCGTATGGACTGCTGAGAAGACTTACCGTGACGATGATATTACCCTTCTTACCAGCAACTGTTGCGTAGGGCTGGTATGGTCGAGGCGCAGAGACTCCTCGATGCTGAGGAGTCTAGGGCTGCCATGGCCAAGGACACATCTACCTGATACGACCTTTTAGAATTGAGTACGAACATCACGACATTCCAGGTTCGGTCCAACAAAAGGAATTAGAAATGTCTCGAGACAGCCGGGGGGAACGAAACAACTTAGGTCTCGGATGACGACTACGTACTCAGAATATGTTTCTTGCTTCCACGACCATACTGGGCAAAGTCTCGGGCAGTCTCATGCAATACTCATCTATGTGTCTCAAAGTTACCATGGCCTCACTCACATCATGTATAACAATTCAAGATATATACTAGACCATGTCCTCCAGATCTCCATCAAACACCACGATTTCAAGCACAAGTCCAATCTCAAATTCACATCTTCCCAGCTTCCGAGCTCACACCAAGACCCCTATCATCCTTCATAGTCTAATGTGCCAACACACCTACACAACCCACACCTGCGGCCACTCCAGCCTGACAACCCACAAAACCTGTCCACCACGACACCTTTCCAACCTCCTCTCCTCGCAACTAACCACATCCCCTCGTCCACCCAGCCTCCATACTGCACCGATAACCCTCCACCAAATCTCTTCTCCCCCCTGTCCATCCTGTTCTCTCCAACCCTTCAATTCCCTCACGACAGCAACACACCTCGTAAACACCCTCCTCCAACTCCAAACCCTCTTCCACTCCTCAAAATCACATTGGCACACCCTTCACCTCCGAAACTCTCTAATCCTTCCCCAACACCATTACAACTACAACTCCAACAACATCACCAACAACAACAACAACAAAAACAACAAGAAAACCAAGCGCATTAGAAGAAAAGAAAAAGGCTGGGCAAGATGTCTACTCAACGTCGAAAAAAGACTCGAAAGAGCGAAAAAGTCGGTATACAAGTCTCTATCAGACGATTTCGAAGTCATGTGTCAAGGAACTTTTTGCATGAGAAAGGAGTGGAGGGAATGTTTGAGGGAATGTCATTTCGCTGTTGTCGAGTTGGGTGCTGTGAGGGCTAGGGTTTTGGGATGTTCCTGTCGTTGTTGAGATGTCTTGTGTGTGTGGTGGCTTCAAGAATCATCTGGGATTTATGTGGTATTTTTCGTAGTCTATCCTTTGTTTTCCCCCTTTTTCTTTCTTTCTATTTTGTTTATATCTGATGAGATTTTGGTTGGTGGAAGGGGAGGCATGTTCGGACGATAGAGGTCGAACGTGCAGGGAGAGAAGGGGAAACTTTCTGGAGAGGAAGAGAGAGATTGAACATCATCGGGAGTGTCAGCACTTCTGAGGTTGGTTCTTTGTTACAAAGTTCGAGATGCCGACGGAAAAAGGGAAATAGCGGACTGAAATTTGAGGATGGATGACTGATGTTACTGATGATGTTCATCTTGAGAATCATCTTGAGAACAGACCTCTGCTATCAAAGATTCGTTGTCTTCTACATTGGTTTTGAGATGAAATTCCAGGACGAAACAATGATAAAAATCTTAACAGTAATAAATGGCCCTTTCCTCCATGGGCTTAACTTCACTTGCTCTCCCTAGCCAACTGCAAACTCCTCTCCAACCCCTTCTCATTCGGTCTCCCGGCTTTCGTGACAACAACCCCCCTCACACTTCCCACGGCTACAATTCTGACAAACCCAGGACATAATTCTCCACTCATCAATTCCAAACATCTCTCGGCCTCCTCTTTGCCCAGAGGATTCCTCAAACTGGTCTGTAAATTCTCAACCAAACTCTTGACCCCAAAACTCGCTCTCGGATTTCCATTGACTAGGACTTCCAAAACTTTGACGATTTCGGGGATGCGATCTAGAGCGGCGAATCTGTTGATCTGGGCTTGTGAAGGTGTGGAAGAGGAAGAGGCAAGAGCTTGTTTCGCTAGGATACGGTCGAGGAGGGAGGATCCTCGTGATGCTAATGCGGCTGAAGATTTTGATGCTGTGGGCACGGGCAAAGGATTCTTTGTCAGGTTCTCGGCTGCTCGGGCGGATTTGGCCGTTGATTTGAGGTCGTCGAGGAGTGTGTGACCGCGTGAAACTTTGGCGTTTTGAGATGCGGCGACGGAGCTGGTGATGACTGGACAGCTTGGCAATTGCTCCAGGAAGGCGTCTGCATGACGATTGCCCATTTCTCGTATGCCTGTCCAGTTTCTCCAGAGGGTTTGCAATTGTGTTTGGAAGCGACTTGTCAAGTCTGACTGATCAAAACGTCCTGGAGCGTTCCTGTCGTTTTGAACGATTTCCAGACAAAGACTTCCTTCACCGTTGTCTGCGAGCTCAAAAGGCAGTGTTGTAGGATCTAGTATGCCAAGGACCTTTTGGACGTCCAAGACGGTGACGGCGCGTTTCTTCCAGTGTTTGGAGATTTGAGGGAGGAGGGTGGAGAGGTAGAGTGGTTCGCCTAGGCCGTGGTGAGCGACGAAGAGGGATGTACTTGTGATCAGAGCGGTGAAGAGTTTGGCGTAGTCTTGGAGTTGGGATGGTAAATCTGTCGACGAGGCAGAGGGCCCTAGAGACTTGAAGGCACGAGGGGTCAGAGGCGGTGTGTCATAGACCTCTTGTTCATCAGTGGCTTTGTTGAAGACTGGTTTGGAAGGTGATTTTGCTAGATTGAGTTTCTCGAACAGTGCCGAGGCTTTTTTGGAAGGTGTTTCTGCTGGTGTTGGTGGCAGGGCGTTTTTGAAGCGCTTGTTCTCTGGTGTTGTCTTTTCCTCTCCGACATCTCTTGCTCGTTTCCTGGATTCCTTTGGCTCCGCCTTGATCTCCGAGGCGGGCTGTGGTTGGTTCTGTTGTGTCACATGTGATGTTCTCGTCGTTGGTGTCGGCGCAGTTGGAGTAATGGTGACTGCATCGAGGACCTTGCGCTTCTTGACACTCTGGTCAACGGATTGAATCTTGGTGACACGTCCATAAGAATTGATGCTCTGTTGGCCGGCAGATGCGCTCTGTTTACTGTGCTCCGGACTGGCGGCCTTGCGTTTCCTTGTGACAGGCATTATGATGGATTCTGGGATATGAAAATGCTGATGCTGATGATGATGCTGTATGAACTACAGAGCGATTAATAGTATTGGATATGAAGATAGCTGTGGGATATTCATGTGCTTGGTAGAGAGAGAGAAAACAAAGGAATGATGCTGGGTGGCCCGGTGATGCGCGTTGTTTCGTGTTCGTCCCGCGTTCGCGCGTTAATTGAAATTTGATGCGTCTCGCGAAAAGCCCCCAAGCTTCGGAGCTGTTCGATGTCAAAGCTCGCGCTCAAGGGATAAGCATGGAAGAAATGTTGTGCCATTATAGAAAGCATTGACATATTTCGAGAGAAGATGATTGGGAATTATTTTTGTTGTATTTGAGTTGGTGGCTTTCCTCCTCAAATCATAATAATACTACAAAGTCGCTGAAAGTGCTGCAAGAAGAGGTTCAAAAAAGGTCGTACCGTCCAGAAGAAAGAAGCGGGAATCATGGACAACATCAGGTGGCATCATCAATCAAAGAAGGTGATTTGATGATTTACTTGCCGCCGAACCAGCTGGAGAAGCCAGACTTGGCCTTCTCCGTGTTGGCCTCGACGCTGCTCTTGATGTTGGCGGCGCCCTCGGTGACCTTCTTGTCAAAAGTGTCGACGGCAGAGTGGAACTCCTTGCCGGCTTCTTGCCTGTACTTGTCGATGTTCTTCTCGGCATCGGCGCGGTATGCCTCCAATTTGGCATCATATTCGCGGGTCTTAGCCTTGGCGTCCTTAACCTTTGAAACATGTCAGTAACTTTCATCGTTGGTCGGAGAACAATTATTCCAAAACATACGGCATCATCAATCTTTGAGCCGAATTGCTCGCCGAGAACCTTAGCCTCGGTCTTGATCTCCTTCTCACGTCCAGGAAGCTGATCTCTTACAGCGGTGGAAGCTCGGGCAGCGTCGTCTTGGTATCGTTAGCAACGGTCCAATGTTAGTGATAATGGTAGAGTGACTCACGCTCCATCTGCTTCTCAGCAACCTTGGGGCTACCTCCAGCACTGTAGAGGTAGTAACCACCAAAGGCACCAGCGGTGACAGTGGCGATGAGGGGAAGACGAGATCTGGCGGCCATTTTGTAATGTTTGATGAAGGGTTGGAAGGGTTGGCAGGGTTTGAGATGTGTTGAAGAGTTGTATTCTATTATTTCAGGGAGACACAGGGGAACAAGGTTAGGTTATATACGAGCAGGAGAGGATGAGGAAGTTTGACAGCAAGGAATTGAGTGGAAGCTCCTGCGTTCATGTGACGCAAGAGGTATCTGATAGCTGATTCGATCATCCATGGCAGGATGCAGCTCAGAGCTGGGATACGTCATGGCTTGGCCAATTGAAGGCCCATCTCCCGTCCCCGCATTGATCTACACGTTCAACTGCCTCGTTGAGATGACAAGGGAGATCGCAACTTTCATTGACAAGGCGGGAAGCAGCAGACGGCAGCCTCGTCGTCGTCGTACAGTATCGAGACTTTCTTGACAGCTCAACAACCCTTCCTTCCTTTCTACCTGCTAGTCCTTTCGTCTCCTATGTTTCTTCTTTCCCATTAGACGAGTCTCACCCCGGTCATGGCTTGTCCCCTCGAATCATGTCACAATCGTTAGCTCCGCAGACGTCGTCCTCTCAGGTTGTTCAACCCCAGCCCCCCCTCAGCGCAAGGAACAGCTCTTCGACTGTAGGCCAACACCCACCACCAGTCTCTCGCAAGCCCACCTTCCAGCAAATCACTCTCGTAGACTCGACCTCAGGACAGCCCGAAATACAAAACCCAGAAGACCTCCAGCACGACCCAGACGCCGCTACCGATTCTCCGTCCCTAGCTAGAAGATGGACTTCACAATCCCTGCACGACCGAAGGACTTCGCGCAAATTCAGAAATTATCGCGAAAACAGATTCATAGGCCCCAAAGATCCTGACGCTTCCGCTGGCGAGGAACCTTTAGACGTCCCTCAGTCGGGCAGATATGAGCGTGGCAAGAAGAGAGTGAGAGGCTTGTTGGGCGCTAGGAAGCAGATGCAGTTGGCACTGGAAGAGGACGCCGTCATAGACGTCTTGTATGAGAATCAACGTGGTTGGTGGGTCTTTGGCGTACCGCACTTTTCTTCAAAGACTCTCCTTAATTTCGATCCCAAACCCTGGTTGAATGGCCACAAGAAGCCAAGCCCCGTCAACATCACCAACGCTCAAGTACCGGATCCAAGCTGGGAGTGGGCCTGGAAGTCTTGGTATGTCGACATGTCGCGCGACGTCGATGAAGAAGGCTGGGAATATTCTTTTTGGTTTAGTGAAGGCACGTCCTGGCACGGCACACATCCTTGGGCGCATTCCTGGGTACGACGGAGAAGATGGTTGCGTAAAAGAGTACGGAAACAACCTCAAAAAGGTCTCACCCAGCTCGGTCATAACTTTACCTCGGAATACTTTACTATCCATCCACCAAAAGCGTCTAGCAAAACCAACAGCAGGGCAAGTAGTGTTGTCCTCGACAATGTCGTCGCAAAGAATTCCCGGAGACTCGAAGATTACATCCCAGACCCTGCAGACGTGCGGGATATCGGTACTTTATTAGCAAGTTTAAAAAGAGCGGCCATCGATCGTGAGAAGATAGTTCTCGTTCGACATTTTATTGATAACGGCGGCGAAGATTTGTATTACCTGGGCGAACACGTAAGAACCCCTCCTCACCCGATACAATTCAATCCGCCGACTAACACACAACAGATGGAGACAATAATGTCACTCTGCATATTTCAGAATTCACGTCGGTACATCCTTTCAATGCTCTCGGAAAAGCTCTCTCTGGCACAATCTTCTGCCAACGACCACGAAGCGCATGACGAAGAAATCACTCACCAGCACAGCACCAAAATCCAAAGCCTTGAACATGCCGTCAAAATGGCCGATGCCCAGGTCAAGAAACTTGAGTACTGGAGTGATGTCAAAAGCATGGCACGAGAAGGTAACACGGCTGGTGCCAACGACGAAGACCATGGTTGGGATAGTTTTGCTTGGAGAGGATTGGACAGTTCAGGTCCCGAGGCTGACGTTGGAACAACGAGCAAAGAAAAGGGCAAGACGTGGAAGCAAGTCAAGAAGGAGGTGGACACGCAGTTGGACCCGAGAGATAGCGGGGTCATTGTTGGAGCAGATGGGAAGAAGAAAGGGAAAGAAGCAGATGGGCAAGCGACTGATTCGACTTATCAAACTGCACAGGAGAATATTGGGAGGGACAAGGGAAAAGGAAGGGCGGAATGAGGTCGGAAACCAGCCTGTTCTGATGCGTAATGGACTACACGGCAGGGAATTTCTTTTGTTTACAACCTAATTCATAGCGAGCGCGTTCTTCAGTGTCGCTTCTTACCTTGTACGGTAATTTTCATTGAGTAGGTATCTTTGGACATGACAGCACTTGGATACATATGATTGTCCACAAGTCGATGATTATCAGCGGCTAGGTATGATGGACTGAAAAGACTGATGAGGTTTGTTAGACGCTTGCTATGCATCTGACAGTATGCGCCATGAAAATAAGACAGTAGTGACAGAGTCAAATGCACCCAAGTCGTAGTAACGCAAGACATGGAGTGCAGAGATGTGCTAGCACTGTATCATGCATGTGTGGGCGGAAGACGGAAGAGAGACAAGCAGAGACGCACGGACGACAGATGACTAAAGGTTGCAATCAACGGCGGTCACTCATGTTGGGCAGGAAGGACAGATACCATGTCGCATAGCTGGACCAGGAAGAAAAGGACAGACAGTCACAGACGGGAGCGTCTCGTGTTTGTATATCTACAATCATCTTCATCCACCATCTCACAGTGGTGTTCCTACAACTCAAGAACAACAGCAGTCGGGAAACAGATAGGGAGAAGACAGAAAGTGTCATCACGGAAGAACCTCGGCTTGGTGAATTGCACGGCTTGGCCTGGGTTGTGAGGAAACAGTCAAGGACATTCATTCGCCCTTTCGCCCCTCGACCACATGCAACAACCATGGCGGCCGCAGGTGAGTCTTGATTTTCGTATCTCTTGCCAGTTTTGGGCTTTTCTGTCTCTCCACATTTCGTCCGAAGGAAGGTGCAGAGTTATCCGGCGGTCGTGTGCAGGTGACAGCGAAAGCCCCGCAGCTGTCACAAATGCACGATCAGAGGGGAGGGAGAGACGGACGGATTGGCACAAGCACAACCCCTCCTTCTTCTTTCTGTCTTCACAACGCTCGCTCTTGCTCTGTCTGTAGTGTCGTCAAGAGTACCTTCCTGACTTGTCACAGAATATGTGTGGCCGCGACGGTCGTCACTGACCCGCTCGCCGGACACGCTGTCCCCAGTATATCCAGACCGTCCCATTCGACCGCTGCCCAAGAACCGCCTCCGGTCCAAACTTTCTCCCGAACAGCAGGGTCAGATTGTCTACCCTCCCGACCCTCCCAGCTCATCTCCCTTGTTCAGCTTCCCCTACGGCGTCGTTGAAAAGATTGATCCCCGCGCTCTAAACCATCACGACGCACACAGCCACTGCACATGCGGAGAACACCACCAAGACGAGAGTGACGACGATGAGTTGATTGCATACGACCACCCTAGCTATCGTTGGGCGTCTCCAGCGAACGATGGATCAAGAGTGGACAGTGTACAGAGGAAATTGATGGCAGCAAAGGCTCCCCCGGCGCCCGCCTCTATTGCTTCTTCGGCAGACGGATACGAGTCTTTCGAGAACACCAGCAACAAGAAGAAGCGCAAGATCCCCTTGTCGGGCGGTGCCAGCGTGCATCAATCCAGTCTTTCGCAAGAGTTGGCCAACATGGGTATTGCATCGCGCGATGATGATCACGTCGACCAGCGCCAGCTGTCAGGAAGTGGGCGTGGGCGATTTGGCAGACAGCACAATGCATACGCTTCCAGTCTGTCAGCAAAGTCTCGCGGTGGGAACTGGAAGGGCGATGGCACCAGGACGAGTAAGACGATGGAAATTTGGAGAATAGTCAAGGATTTTACTGACCCTGTCCAGAACAACCGAATGAACATGGAATCATTTCAGCCGCCATTGCCAGTGCCCAACAGCAGGATCAATCTCCTTCGACTCCGACCAAAGGCAGCGACAAGGAGAATGTCAGCCTGTTGGCTCGCAGCCCCTCTCAGACGGCCACTCCACAGACTCAGTTCACCTTCACCTGCGAGTCTGATTCGTCTAACAAGATGATCTGGCCTGGCCAAGGCACTCCCACCCCTCATTCCATGTCCCGCTCCCCTCTGAACGCACAGCACTCTGCTCAAGCAAAAGCAAGAGCACAACAATCCCATCCCGTCCACCAAGGCCCTCCGCCACCTCCACAGATTGCCCAACAGCAGAACGCTCCTCCAAAGAAGACCCGCCCGCGTCGTCCCAGTAAAGAGTTTGCCATGGCCGAACGCCAACGTCGTCTCCAGCAAGAATACACAAACTACCACCAGCGCCCTACCAAGGACTCGATGTGGATCTGCGAATTCTGCGAGTACGAAGACATTTGGGGCACACGACCTGAAGCTTTGATCCGACAGTACGAGATCAAGGACCGCAAAGAGCGTCAAAAGGCAGAGGAACGTCGTCGCTTGTTGGAAAAGGCAAAGATGAAGGGCCGCAAGGGCAAGAAGAACAACGCCAAGGGTGCAAAGCAGCCTCCTCCCACCAACAACCTCGGCCAACAGTATCCTCCACACCCTGACGACAACCTCCCTCCGCCTGACGACCAACACGACGACTTGTATGATGACGAATACGACGATGCATACGATCCAGTTGACCCGCCAGACCCCCATGATTCGAGATATCCTGCCGATTATCCCTATGCTCCACCGCCACGAGCGCCGGACAAAGATAATCCACACGTCCAGCAGGATTAATTTCGATGTAATGGGGTGGGCCATTACTGATCTCCTATGTTCTCGTCAGACTTTAGCGTTGGATTTATTGCTCGCGTCTTGTTTTTTGTGTGTTGTTTCATTGGCATATTGCTTGCATTCACGGTCGTTTCTACATTGTTGCATCTTGTTCTTGTCTTTTTTCTCTTTTTTTTTTTTTTGGATATATCAGACCCGTACATCTTGTTTCGACATCCTCATCATCATCTTCGTCCTTTGCATATTTCACTCGGTGCGAGATACTCCCCCCTTTGTTTATTTTTCTAGTGCTTGCTCCTGTCTTGGTTGTTTTCGTACTTTCAAACAGGTGTTGGTGGTTTTTACTTTGCATCATCTCTCCCCTCATCCCACGCCCACTTTGAAGAGAAAGCATTCAAACCATACTTTCAAGACATCTCCATGGTTTACCATGACATATGAAATATACATCCACAATTGCGCTGTCACATATACACGCATACGTCCGGACGATACCTAGTCCACACATGTTCTTGTAGGGTAGTATAATCTCTTGTTCTCTATCCGCAAAACGCATGTGGACATCTTGATATCGACATCAACAATTCTACTTCTGATCGGAACGTGCGGCCAGACTCAGTCTTAAAGTCTCGTCCTCGGCGCTGAAGACGACATCAAAATGCTTCATTGACGTGTTTCCAGGACGGTATGCTTCGTATGGGCGTCTGTGCCAGTGTCGTGTAGATGGTCAGTAACGAAGATCACTGGCAGATTGTAGGACGAGGAAGATTGGTGGTAACCTCATACGACCCCATGTTTCACTCCCGTGTATCTAGGAGTCAGTAAAAGAAAAAAGAAAGATGATGGTAAAGGAAGGATAGCATAAAAGAAAGAGAGGTCCAAGAAGGGTGGAAACAAAAACGTACAGCAGCAGGGATTCCCACGTGGTCACCCACCGTAGTACTAATCTGCCGTTCAACTGCTTATGTATGGCAGAGCGGACGGGATGCCCAGTTTTCAGCTGACTGTGGCCGTACGTGACAAATTCATCTTTGGAATGCGAAATGTACTCTTATTGTGTGTCCCGAGTTCCATAGATTCCATCAGTATATATTCACGCCATGCCCTCATTCTCCTCGGCCTTCCGAAATGTTGAATTGTCCAAATTGCCATGCCCGATAGAGTGTGCATACTGGAGAACATCCGTGTCATGGCAGACTCTGGTTCTGCTTTGCTGTATAAATTTTAGGTCGTCGGTAAGCTGCGAAGCAGCGCTGCATCGGCCTGTGGAGGAAACAGTCACAGATGTCAGAGCACTCGCCCATGACATTCTCGAGTATGCTGCAGACCAATAGCTTCGCCCAGCAAGTATGGCTGGCGTCGGAGAAATGTTTCGTAAAGTTGGATATCTGGGTTTGACGATGCTGTAGCAGCAGTCGTTCTTAGAATCGTCCAAGGCTTGATTCCACAATTCAAGAGGTCGTCTTCGGCTTCTTGCGAGGAGGCCCGTATGTTATGCCTTGCAATCTCTCCATTCTCTCCATTTCTCTCTCAATGGCAATTTGTGGATCAGCAAGTTCCTCCAGACGTTTTTCTTCCTCACGATAGCTCTTCTTTTAAACTCAAACTCTCTTCCCTGCAGGCTTGCTTGTCGAAGTCTGATGTCCAACCATGCCGGGTGTAAGCATTGTAGATATCCTGGAATTTTTGTTATCAGCTTGGTCGAGCTTGTTAGCAATTAGTTTAACCATAACTTACAGCCATATGTGCCAAATCGAGAATTTTGCTATCTCAGTTCACTTTGTCTTCCAGGCTGTCGGTTTTGGGCAGGGGGAAAGCCGCTTCACTGACATTCGGATGCCATTCTTCGAGTTTGTCTTCTTCTCCTTCTTCTTCTTCTTCTTCGTCACTGAGGTATTGGTAGTATACTGGCACAAGATTCCCTTATCCTTTGCCGTCGTCTTCTTCAAATCTCCGATCATCTTCCGGGCAACGTAGCTTCGCCCCGAGGTATTTTTGTTTTCTTAAATGGTCTTCTCGATAGTAGATTTCGCCTTGCCTGCCCTTGGGTCCCAAAGTCGCCATCCAGATCAGTCGCTCATACTTTTGAGTCCATTCCGCGAAGAAATCGGCAATTGGAGTGGCTTTGTGTGCTAGCCAACGCTTATTATCGGGCAACTGTTGGTACTCCTCAAAAGACAATGTATAATCCTCCCTAGATTGGTTGATTTCGGTGATTGTGCCTTTTTAAATATGTTGTAAGCAATTCCGTCATCAAGAGATTGGGATCTGGTTACCCTTTTCAGTGTCAAGAACGAGATGAGATCCGAATCTAGAGTCACCATCCGTGATGTAGACACAATAGCTTGGCAGTGGCCAACATTGCTCACCCAAATCACTCGTGTAGTGCAGGTAACATTTATGCGTGGTTTCGTTGCAGAGAACTATGTCCAAATCCCCCCATTGGCCAGACCGCGGCTCATGCTGGTGTCGAAGGTAAGGCAGATGGCGCAGTAAATCAATGACCGTATCGTTCTTCCCAAGTTCTCTCAGGTTGTCCTCATCAATACAGTCCCAACCATCCGCCGGAGGTATCTTGAGTGCATCGTCGTCAAGGTAAGGGTGTCTTAGGAATCGCCTGTAGAAATTCTGGATGACTTTGACCGTCTCGTCTCGTGAGTACATCCTCAAGCGTTGCAAGTAGTGTTATTGTGAAAGCAGGGGAGTGGTTTGTCTTACGGGCCGCACTTTATAGATGTATCGAAGCACGGCGATTGCCACTTACCTTACCATTCTTGTACTTTTAATTTGCATTATTTGCTCGAAATTCAAAGTATTTCTTATGTTGTCGGCAGCCTGGAATCAACATGTCTGCCTGCACTAAACGCCAAGAGCAATATTGCATCAGGAGCAAAGCCGAGCACGCGCACATTTGATCACTTGTATGTAATTTAGATCATGTATGCGAAGTGCACACCTCACATTCCGGATTTATCGTTGCGTCGTCACAATAAGCACACTTCTCAATAGCACCAGAACAACTGAGATATGGGTGTAAGCTGTGTGAAGCGGTCTGTCTATTGATGACATTCACCATCTCTCTCCCACTCTCGAGCTTCGCTTGAGTAGTCTGCTAGATTCACGAGTCCGGATCTTACGCCGCTGTCAAGACTAACGATGCTGAAGAGACTCTGGGTCAGGCAAAGATTGATGGATCTTATCTGCAGCTTCTATTCCGAGAAAGAGTCTTCTTGCTCTACTTTGATTCATTCTCTCAGGCTGCATGCGATACCGCTCCGGAACCTGGGATTAGAATCATGTCTCAAAGACAATTCTGACATCCACAGTCAGTGTAGAATACTCATTTCGTCCAGATAAGATCAGTGAAACTGCGTTGTCTGGTCGTAGATCTAGAGTCCCTCCGAAAGAAGCGCTTTCGGCCATCGGGCGCATTCGAACTCAATGTCACTGAGCAAATTGGCTCACAATAGGCACCAGCGATATCACTCATGTAGTGGCCAACCATGCAAAGCTTATAGCAGGGGCAACTCTAAAGCAGTAAGTCACGAATGGATACTCTGTATTTTTTTTATGTGATAGGTATGAGTCCCGAGTCTTTCATCATGTTCCTTATTCTTTCCTTATCTTCATCGTCCATAACAAGATGGAACCCATGCGCCGATTTGGTCGCATGCTCCTCCGCCTCTGTAAGCAGAGGACCAAGGCGCAACGTCAGGCCCGAAACGAGGACACCATCGCACTGTTCTCCTCCGACAATGACATATCAACTCCAGACTCTGAAGCCAGTCAAGGACCAAGCACACTATTGACCGGTACCCTGAGACGGCCTCCTCTGTTCTTCTGCCCAGATGACGGTTACCATCATCGATATCTGGCTTTTAGTGTCTACTTACCCGCCTCACTGTTTATCAACCCGAGGTATTAGAGCCTTCACGTACCTGTCGTGATCCACTCCTGATAACCCTCTTCATCCGTGACCCCGTCGCTCTTCACAAAATGAGCCACACAAAAGCCAAAGAGACAGACTTGAAGAATGATTTATCTCTCCTGGCACCTTGGCTACAAGAACGCTTCCCAAAGGCCAGCGCACTCCGATTCTCCGTCTTCGTCCCCAAGGATTGGATCTTAGAAAAGCAAGAAGTCCCCGCAGCGCTTGACAATCTATTCGGCACTTTGAGAGAGATGGGTCGGACTTTGTGGAGTATCGGTACCTGCAACGACAACGAATGGGAATTTGCGGGCAATCTTGCCAACCATGAAGAAGAAGGCCTTGGGTACAGGCCAATACAGATTCGGAATCAGTGTCTCCAGATTGGGACTTTGCTGCCCATACGGCCGAGGGAGATTGAGATGCCGGTTTTGATGGGTACACGGCCTATCAATATTGCGCGGCGTAAAGTCAGAGTTGACTCTGGTGCTTGGGTGCCTGCGAGACCATTTGCTTGGGCTTGATGGCGATTGGCATAGGACGGGTTCATGACAGGGTCTGACTGTTTTGAGTGTTTTCAGTTAGCGATATACCCCCCTTTAGCATAGATGAAGAAATCTTATGGCAATTCTAGATTTCTTGGGATCTACAAGTCATCACCATGTTCATAGACCTGATCGAGCTTGAATGTCAAATGCACTTTGTGAGCTCACTTCTCCAGATGAGTCGATGTCCTGCTCTTCCTCCATTGTGGACTATAGATATCTGTGCGTGGTTTATTTTTAATAACTACAAGTGTCATGAGTGAGTTGTTCGAAGATATTTCTTCCGATTCTTTCATTCTGTCACTCTACCAAAGGAATGAAATTTGTTCTCTCAGTGGCAAACATGTTTTGTTCTCGCGTACCTTTGAACACCCTTGAGCTACAATTCCATATGCCCTTGCTCTAGAGACACTGCAACAGGAGCCTTCTGACTGGATCATCATGAACTGGAAACAGGTTTCGTCAACTGGCTCGATCATCTCCTTGGCAATCTTGTGGTTTGTCTGTTTATGAACCACCATATCGAAGTCTCTCGCTCTCAAGAACGTACTGAGCAATCTCAATCTCCAGTCGCTCTCTCCTCATCAGCGAGTCCTCGAAACACAGCCGATGATGAACGTTGGTGAGGTAGTGGTGGTCTTGAGACTCTGGACTTGGCAGGGACATGTATCGAGAAAGAAATGTTCGTCAGGGCGGCGGAGAGTCGAGATGTATACGAGCCCGACTCGGGATCCATTGAGTCTTTCCGAGATGATGGTTTTTGTAATGGCGATAGCTTGTCGTGGATCTCGATTGTGTGAGGTCGTATCGCTTCGTAGTCGAATAGTGAGTCAACTTGGATCGCCATGTCTTGAATCTGCTGTGCGTTTGGATAAGATATTGGATTATAAGTGTTTGCCGTTGGGAACATGATGGGTACTGGTTGGGGTGATTCGCAGCTCGTCGAGGAAGCTTGGGATTGAGAACGATTGGTAGCATTCCAACCACTGGTGGCCAAATTCCGTAAGTAGTCCTTGATCTCTTCGTGATAAGGTTGAAGGTTCTCGACTTGTACACCCTCGGCAACGAGCTCCGCCTGCACCCTCCTCAGGACATCGATGGTAGGGGAGGAACTCCGTGGTGTGGATGAGGTGTAGATACCGACAGACAACTCTTGTATAGTGTTAGAATAGTTGATGATCCTCGCTTTCAAATTCTGTCGACCTTCACTGCCAAGTGCTATGTCGTTTAAGAGATGGGCTTGATCTTCCGTCCGAAGCTGGACACAGCTGTCGACGATTGTTCGGAAACTTTGACAGCTAGATTCGCATGCTTGGAGAGCAGTTAATAGCTGTTTCGCTTCTGCCTCGGTTCCAGTTTGGAAGTCGGCTTCTGATGACCTAGCTTCGTTTGATAGTGTCTGCAGAGTTTCTAAAAGTCGTCGCAAAGCAGGAGAAAGCTCAGAGAGTTGTGATGGACCACTGTTGATGCGGTTGAGAGTTGTCCATGAGGATCGCGTGACGTCGATTATCGTGTTCTCAAGCTCGATCCACATGAGTATAGGGCGCATTGTAAGTGTTTATATGGACATGAATTGCTAAGTATAGATGTTGTCACAAGAGCTATGGTGAATTGAGTGGAGTACAGATGAGGACAGAGCCGTCATTCAAATATTAGAAGTTGAGACCAAGATTGACGCGCATGATTGTTCTTGGGGTCAGGTCAAAAGCAAAGGCTGGTGTGCAGATCTCGTCGACAGGATGATGTACGCAGTCACACGGAAGTCCGTTTGTACCTCTTTGGTACTTGGTGTGTTGTGAGTATTTGGTAGCACATGCGAACACGGAGTACCGGTCGTAGCATACCGGACATTGTTGCGCCGACAGGGTCTTTTACCTTTCGCTTCGTGATGCTCTTGCAAGTAGGCCGCTTGATAAGTACGACATGGCTTCTTCTAGGCAATCTGCATGACAATCAATATATGTGGCTATGTATCAGAGCGGTGTTCAGCCAGGAATGGTTTCGTGTGCAGATGCCATTAGCGAGGTATCAATGGTGAGAGTGCCACAAGCAGGACATCCGTAATATTTCTAGCTTGAGAGCCACGAAGACACGACAAGCTACAATTCAAGCAGTCGTTGACCATGTTTTTAGATGTGATAGTTAAGAAGATGTCGTTGCAGAGCTCACTGCTGGCGGTGTCACAGATTTGGCAGGACGGCGAAGATGGTAGAAGGCAATAGAAGCAGGGCACGTGCTTTCGAGGGTGTCTTGTTTGCAGTGTTTGCAGTCGTTGTGTCATTGCCGCACGACAAGAAGCATCGAGTGGCCCTTGATCAACATTATTGTTACCACATCTCTGATCTCCATCTTCACTTCTCTCCATTCTCATCACATATCCACGCCACTGACATCTGCTTGATTGTCTCACTACAACACTACCACACCACTAATACACTTTCAAACACATCACCACACACACACACACACAAGCCAACATGTCGGACTGGGACCAGGTTACCAAGATTGGCAGCAAGGCTCGTGCCGGTGGCGCTGCTCCTCGCGAGACTGTCATCAAGGGCAAGGGTGCCTTGAACGCTGCCCAGCGCAGCGGTGCCATTGTCGGCACTGAGAAGAAGTTCTCTACCACCAACGTATGCTACCCCTCACTTTTCCCCTCCAAAAACCGTTGCAATGCTAACATGACCTACAGGCAAGCAACAAGGGCATGGAAGGCCAGCACTTGACAAAGGTCGACCGCAGCGAAGACATTGTCGCCACGAAAAAGGTCACGGATGACGTCGCAAAGGCTCTCCAGCAGGCCCGCCAAAACCTCAAGAACCAGAAGGGCACCACCATGACCCAGAAGGATCTTGCCTCCAAGGCCTCGGTCGATGTCGCTTACGTCGCTGCTCTCGAGCGTCCTGGTGCCGACTGGCCTGGTATGGACTTTGTCCAGAAGATCCAAAAGGCTGCCAACGTCCGTCTCACCGGTGCCAACGTTGGCGCCCCCATGTTCGGCAAGAAGAAGGACTAAATCTGTCATCCACAATTCAGCTTCTCAAACGACCGATGAGACTCTGCCTTTCACCCTGGCAACATGGCACGGTGTTGAGACACGAGCCCGTGTCAACATTGGAGTCAGAAAGCATTAGACAGAAACACTCTGGCACTTGGGAGGAATCGTATCCTGCGGGCCGGCCTTGTGCTTGGTCTATAGCGACTATCTTGTTCATTATCAGAGCGGGCGTTTACTTGACGAATAAAGACGGAATTTTTTGTTCCATCATGACCAATATCATGAGGACAGGCAAAGGGAAAGGAAAGGTTATATGGTTCTTCTCATTCAAGCTATCCTCCACAAATTTATTCTTTTTTTTTTCTCTCTTTTGACTTGCTCGCCTTCTCTTGACATACTCAATGGTCCTTGTCAAGCCACTGTCCACAGGCTTCCTGCAACTTGCCCAACGCCGGTTCCATCTCCATGACTTTCTCCCATGTCTTCTTATTCAATTGCTTCAGGCCAACCAACATACCCACGACTACGAAATCCACAAATCCAACCTCATCACCCTCGATGAATACACCTTTGTCTCCTCTGACCAATTGTCCCAACTCCTTGATTGAAGGCTCGGCATTCTGCCATGACTGCTTGGCCATCTCACTATTCGGAATTTCCTCAAACTTCATTCCAAGACGATCACTAAGTCTTGCGACCAGAACGTCTGCACTGGGAGTGTTCACGGAATCGACGGCATCCTGCGTGAGACCCATGACCAGACTTCCCCAAGTTTTGTCGCATAGTTCAATAGCCTTGGGGATCAAAGGTGATGAGACATTGAGCGGAGGGATGGTTTGTAGGCATCCAGCGCCTTGACAATATCCCAAGAATCCATCATGTACTCTCCCGACGGGAGTCTGATGCCTGGGATGGTGTAAGGTGCCACTTGAAGTGAAAGTACAGTTAGCATGTTTCCAAAAAGCAAAAGGGTATAGGTCAAACACAAGCGACCGCCTCTTATGAGTGATGCCATCTAGGACGATTATTTGGCAAGAACCCTATCAAAAGCAGACGTTCCAAACGTCAAAGTCTTGAAAGTGTACCAGCCAAACACCGCCCTGGACAGCAGTTCGTAAACGGCAAGACATTCTTGATTCTACACCTTCGGCTGACTTACTCATGCCATCTTTGTTTGGGGCAAAGCCTCTGAGCATTGGGATCAGTGAGTGTGACTGCGCAAGTGGCACAATTCTTAGGGAGGAGCTTCTTTACAAGGCTTTGAATTTGGGCGCTATCTCTGGCAACTCCTGCCATTCAGTCTCGTAAGGTATACCTTTGAAGTTCAAAGCAAGTCTGGCTATTGAGGCCTTTAGCATTTACATCGATCATCAACAAGATTCCCGGTGTTATGTCGAACCTTTCCAGCAGTTAAAGCTGCAGCAGACGTTATTCTTGTTGGGAAGATCATAGAGAATAACAGTGTGCTCGGAAGACATGATGTGGGATCGTGTGTTCATAGAAAAGACTCTTGGTTATCCGGTAATTGTGAGAAGCAACATAAGATGTTAAGTCGAGATCTTCAACGACAGGCTCATCAAAGCGATTTATATGGTTTTTGTACGCGCTGAGAAAAATCCAGCGCTTGATCCATGTGATATCTACCGCAGCAAAACAGGAGCAGGAATCATACCCACATGTCAGCTTTCCATGTGAGACGATGACTTTTTAATCTGTAGCCCCGCTTGCTCAACCGCATTCTGCGTCTTTTCCTCACGTCAGATTATTGAGGATGTGGTGGACAAGTTTCCTATCACGATTAATTGCAGTCAAAGGCAGCGGAATTCGCAGAACTTGATGTTTCTCTTTCAATACGTAATTTATCTAGCTCGGAGGACGAGAAAGAGCGAAGAAGGAGAAGGAAGGATGGTCCCACTCAGAGGTCTCTCAGCACACAAGCACACCTTCGCATAGATCCGGCTTATTTTATCAGATCATCAATGCTGAATGCTCTGATGACGCCGACACGAAGACATCAAAGCTCCACCACCCGTGACCTCTAGAGACTCACAGTTGCCCCTCCATCCCACCACATCCAACACCTCAAAACAAAACCATTCCGATCTACGATAATCCGTTTCTGCTCCCACCGATCCCGATATCGGGATCATACGAGAAAACGAATATCACACTAAACGACCATTCAATGACAAAAAGAACGAATTCCAACCCGTGATTGTATATAAGCTTGTCCTTTCTCTCCAAATGGTCGTCTTCATCGATTTGGAAGAACATGAAGACGTTGTGTCTGGCAATGACATACGAGTCGATCCTTTCGATATGCATGATTTGATCGGAGCACATACTTATTACAACAATACTTGTACTCTTGAGAATGACGATACGAAGATAGGAGGTCGAGAAGATGAGAGACCCAATCCCAATCTCAATGCATTTTCGGCTGCGTTAGGATGTTATCCGTTCGTATCTCTTTTCTCTTCCTTTTTTTTTCCCTTCTCTCTACGTTCTCCTTTCTTCTCTGTCTCGTCTCCTTTCCTTGTCTTATTTCCGTTAAACAAATATTCAACCCTGCGGGAGCCCACGTAAGGCTTACTGACGCATTGCATTTACACAGTATTGTCGTCGAAATAGCCAAATCGTTGGACCTAAACTCCTTGCACGACCTCTCACAAACCTGCCGCCAATTCCGCGCCAACCTCCTGCAATACAGAAACCAATTGATCCCTCAAACCTTACGCTGTGAGAGCGAGGATTATGAACCTTTGGGTAGATTGGGTAATGTGTTGAGGGAGAACACGATCAGTGGTGGTAATGATGCCAATGATTGGAGTAATAGTACGGTGGGGAGAGATGGGGTGAGGATCAATAGGATGACGACGGGGAGGAAAGTCGGGGGCACTTGTGCTCGAGATATGGTTGGAGAGTGCAGGCGATGTGGAACTGTTGTTTGTAGGGTAAGTTCTTCTTCCTCTTCTTATACACTCTTTCTCCTTCCTCGTTTCACCGTTCATCTCCCTTTCTTTTCTCGTTTCTATGCTACTTTTGCCTTTTCTTTTTCCAAGAGAGGAGTGAGTGTAGCAGAGTCTAAAGGGAGTATTGATTGACATGAATTGAACCAGAATTGTATCATCAAGGCCCCTCAAGCAACAGCGTTAAAAGCAAGACATAGGAGAATGTGTCGCACATGTCTCAAAGCACCTGTGACCCTTCACACAGTCCAACATCACGAATCCGAAGAAGCAACAGACGAACCACTCCACTTTGAAGAACCGTAAGTCTCCATCTCCCTCTCCCTTTCCATCTCCCTTTTCTGAACCACTACAAAACAACCCCTCTTTCGCTCAATTCTCAACTCGTCAATAGCCCAAGAATCAAACCCCCAACCCACCGCTCCCCCTGCACCTGCGCCCCGAATACCATCTGGATCTGCCAACCCTGCGGCCTGACCCTCCGCACAAATGACACGACCTACCTCCGCGGCTGGACCTGGCGCTCACGCTACAGCACACAGCTGCACGGCCTGGGCACCGGCATCGGCGAAGGCGTCGAGGGAGTCCAATGCGGACGCGAATCCTCCTGTCTCTCCTCCCGATTACTCTTCAAAGAAATCGAGTGCGGGAGTGATAGCGTTGCCTCGGAGCAGCGAAACGATGCTAGAAGTAGGGGTGAGGGTGGTAGTGGACGAGCGAGTTTCGAAGCGGGAGGACACACGGATTCTGTCGCAGCGGCGATGGGACAGAGATCAGGAGGATACAGGGGACACGAGAGGGTGGGCGGTTCCTACCACCTCCAAGAAATCGAAGGCATAGGCGGTGTGGTGAAACGCAAACGGAAAAGGAAAATCAGAGTCGGACAAGTCGTTCGAGAATACGAGGATGAACGAGAATCGGGGAGGTATCTGAAAAGAGAACAAGAGGGCTTGAACAGGAGTTGGTGTTCTTGGTGTCGGAGGGTTGTCATGAGCAACAGGGATCTTGTGGGGCTAAGTGAGGGCAAGGATCGAGGTGGCGAGGATGGGATTGGTAGGAGTTTGGGTAGTGATGATAGTGGTAGTAGTCTCAGTATGTAAATGCAAGAGAAATTTGAACCCAATAATCTCTATAAAAAATCTGAATACGGTGGTACTCGCTTATACTTGCGAAGAAGCACATATATCACTGGGACACAGATTCACTGTTTACATATAACTATGTATTATGGCATATGACCTAGCCCCTCGATCCCGCCAACGTCCTTCCCCATCACCAACCTTTTACTCTCGTTTTCTGTTCACCCGACCCGAGTATGTATTCTCCATCTTTCAGGCAGGACAGGAGATCCATTCAGGTTGACCAACGATCAAGTACTAATAGACATATCTTTCCGCTTGCAGATTTGTTAATACAAGCAACGAGAAACCAACTCTATCATTGTCTCCCGAGATGTTCGAGAGCCATTTTCCTCTTCTTATTCATGTCATACTGGTCGATAATATCAATGTATCATCACCGGTTCTTCTGTCCCGAAAGACTCTTCCGTGTACAGCACTTATACAGTATATATGACAGGTATCAATCTTGAGGTTCTTGAGCCTGGTAGTCCAGAACTCTCTACGAACAAGCATGCATCTTTCCATCATTACTTCCTTCTTTGCAGTGCTGTGAGTAATCAAGAAGAGAGCAGGTGAGAAATGACTGAACTGTAAATGCTATATTCTTGTTGAGGTAATCTGTTATATCGCTTCTTGCCTCCACACTAAATCTCGAAAAAAACAACAACACCTCAGATTAAGCTGCGCTGCCAGCGCGCAAAAGATGGATAAAATGACTCTCTTCTTTCTCTCTCTCTTCCTTCTTTCATCTTGACAGTGCACGAAGAAAGAGAAATTTACCTCATCTGCTGCTGCTGCTGTTGCTGCTGCTGCTGGTACTGAGCGTCCAACCCATACTCCAATTCCCTCTCCAACCCCTCATTAGTACTCTCACCAAGCGCCTGAGGTCTAGGGTCCTCATTCTGTCTCGGGTTCCACTGGTCAGGCATGGGGACCTGACCAGTCTGCTGTTGCTGCTGGCCATAACCGTCATAACCCTGTTGCTGTTGTTGCTGCTGTTGCTGTTGCAGAGGCGCCCTAACCTCATTCCTAAACCTCCTGACCTCATCGAAAATCATGGTTCTCAATTCCGGAATCTCTTTGACGACTTCGAAGCGGAAGTCGAATTTTGTGGGACAGTTTGGTTCGTCCGAGGGATCGTGCCAGATGGCTAGGTAAGGGTGTTCGAGCGCTTCTTCGGTGGTGATGCGTTTGGCGGGGACGAAGGCAAGCATCTTCTCCAGCAGGTCCAAAGCGTCAGGGTTGGCGCGAGGGAAGAACTGTTGGTAAGGGATGCGGGGCATGTAAGGTAATCCACGGACGTATTCGCGGGCACGAGGAGAACCGATCAACGTCAGTGTCGATTCGTCGGGGGTACCGAGGACGTGAAGGATTTGGTTGAGTTGGTCGACATAGTCTTTGCCTTTGAGGAAAGGTTTGCCGCCGAGGAGTTCGGCTAGAATACATCCGACTGACCAGACATCGACTAGAAAAAAGCAAATCGGTTAGTTCCTATCTTTGTTGAAACTGAAGTAAAGAAATAAGAGAGTCAAGACTTACTGGCCTTGGTGTACTCGGCAAAACTGAGCATAATCTCGGGTGCTCTATACCAACGAGTAGCAACATACTCGGTCTGGAAGCCGGCGGCAACGTTGTCAGGCTCATTGCTGAAACCTCTGGCCAATCCGAAGTCACAGATCTTGAGCTCGCAATCAGCATTGACGAGCAGATTTCCGGGCTTCAAGTCGCGGTGCAAGACGTTGGCCGAATGGATGTATTTGAGACCGCAAAGAATTTGGTAGATGAAGGACTGGAAGTGGGCGTCGGTGAGGGGTTGTCCAGATCTGATGATGGCGGCCAAGTCGCATTCCATGAGTTCTTCGTACAGGTATACTTCGTTGTAGCTGCCGGGGCCGCCGGTGATGTCCATGTCGAAGAGGCATGTGATCTGTGTTGGAGGAAATCATGTTAGGAAGGTGCTCGCAAAATTAGAGGAAGCTCGAGGAAGGTGCGCAGGGACAAGGAATAGATACTCGAGGAAGGGGCAGGTCGCTCAGGGAAGGAGCTCAGCATCAACAAGGAAACTCACGTTACGGTGCCCTCTTAAATGTTGCAACAACTTGATCTCTCTCAACGCGCGCTTGGCCAAAATCTGCTTACTGAAGACATTTGTAATCTTCTTGACCGCAACCTGCTCTTTTGGATCGTGTCCTGCTTGTGCCGCACTGTATGGTTTGTCTTGCGTCAGCCTTTCATTCCTGCTCTGTTCCACTTTTCCTCTCGTCCCTCTTCATCGATTGTTGTTTTGTGTGTTGCCCTTCTCTTATTCTCGTTCATCCTCTTGTGTCCGTCTCTTTCCCTTGTCCGTCTCTTTCACTTTTATCTTCCCCCTCTCCACCGAGCAAGAGAATTTAGAAAGAAAATCAAACGTACCAGACAATACCATAGGCGCCCTGTCCAAGCTCTTTGGTGACGTTGTACCGCGCGTCAACGATAAACTCTTGTCCAAACACCTTGAAGTTCTTGCGACCTGCAACTTCTCCCATCTTTGTGATTTGTTCCTTTTCTATTATATCCTTCTCTTTCCTTGACTTGATATGTTATCCAATCGAGTATTATTCTTACGTGTGTCGAGTTCGAAGCGGACGTATGCGAGGTGGGATGTTTTTGTTTTGGGGTGTTCAAAGGTGGGCGGGTAAGAAGAGGGTCGGTCGGTCGAGGGCGGGCGCGGGGAAAGGTGTGTGCCTGTTGCGAGAAACAAGAATGTGTGGCACGGTAGGGCGTCTCTATCGAGCTCTCTCTCACGGTTCGTGATTGCTTGTCGATCTTCTCCAATCCGTTGACTACGAGCTTTTTGTGCCGTCCAACGAAGAAGGAACAAGAGTGAGAGTCTGGAAGAAGATGGGAAAATTGAAGAGGATATTTCTTATCTATCAAAATGACAAGAAAAAACTTGCTTTCTCGTATTGGGTACCCACGATAAATCGCTGTACGGTGAGACACGCAACAAAAGTCGTCGTATCCCTTTTCCTACTCCTTGCCCTGAAAGGATGAAACACAAAAGGTTGACCTCCCAAACACAGTTAATGGTCCGTTCTCTTGAACTAGAAAAGCTGCCCAAAGCTCCCTTTTTTGTTCTCAACACAACCCACTTGTTCATCGAGTACTCTCGATCTAATCAACTACTACACGGTGGTACAAATAACCGGTGTGCCCGTAAGCGCCAGCCTTATCACATCTCCCGTTACATATCACTGTCACTTTCATCTCTCTTGTGCTTGACCCGCTTCGGCTCCTCATGCTTTGCACAAGCCAAGGTACCATCACATGTTTACCGGTTCTACCGAGCAGTTTTACTGGTAAAAATGGGAGAGTAGAGAAAGAAATAATTGTCATTATTGGCCCTCCTTCCTTGTTCCTTGGTCCCAGGAATACAAAACATCCCAATATCTATACACTGAGAAGGCAAGCAAATCTCTATCTGTAACAAGAAACGAAGAAAGAACCCGATCCCAATCACCTATCATATATGCGGTGTGTGTGTGCAATGGGAAAATCGAAACGCCAGAAAATGCAATGCATGCTATTATCCCACCAAACAAAAGGAAAGAACTCAAGGGTAAGCTCCTCGTCTGACTGTGCCTCGACTGGCCGGTCGTCGAGAACCTCCAATGTCGATTTTAGCCATCTCTTTGCTCAAAGCCGACACGCCGTAACCATGTTGGTCATAGCCCGACATATTATTTTCGTAACCGTAACCATCACCAGGTGGATACTTGCCAAATATGTCGCCGTAGTGAGGTGAGCCTCCTTGTGGTTGCTCCTGGTAACATCTAGACTGTTGATCCTCGTACATGCCGCGTTGACTTCCTGCATAACTAGGCGAGTAATGGGGATGGTTGGCATAAGGGTTCGGCACACCAATCTCAGATAAAGGTCCCGGACTACCCGTCATTGGGCTATGTCCACTACTGGTATGCGGCCGACTAGAAGGTGTACCTCGAGTACGAACGTTGATGATGGTATCTCTGCTCACTCGTGTTGGTGTTATTTGAGTGGTGCGCGGGCCAGAGAGCCCACGCGGGACAGAATCACCGCCTGCGCCGTACTTCTTGGTCGGTGTCTTGACCTCAGGCTCCGGTGCCCAGCTGTGTACTGGAAGATGATCACTGGGATCAATGACACGTCCATCAAAGCCGACAATGGGAGCGTTGATATCAGGCAGGGGACGAGGGCTTTCTTCGGCTCCATCTTGATCAGAACGGTTTGGAATGTGATAGGGCGAATGAGGATTGGAGGTCGAGGCAAACGGTGAGTTCGCAGAAGCGTGGGGATTTAGAGAATCGAAAGAGTCTGGTGAGAAGAAGCTGCTCGCTGAGGCAGAGGGATTAGGTTGTGGATGGGCATGTTCCTTCCGAGTCGGCGAGCTACCCTGTGATTCGAAAGTCCGCACTGGGTGACGGATTGCATCAAGGTTGTTCCGTGCAGGGCGAGGGGAAGCTGATGGAGGTGTAGGTCGAGGGGAGAGGGAAAGAGGTCGAGGCACGGGCGAAGAGTTGTCATGATACATGTGAGGGTCCTGAGCATACGGCAAGGGGCTGGCCGAGCGACGCATCTCATTCGCCAGAGGATGAGCTCTCGGAGGAGTCATGGCATATGGTTCAGCCACGCTATGGCGACTTATAACACGAGACGGCTGTCGGCCGTATCCAGGCGAGCCGGCCGCTGAAGAAGGCGCGGGTGGGGGATAGCCAGAGTATGAGGCTCTGAAATTGGGGGCCGAATTATGATGGCCATGGAGAGGAGGAGGAGCGTAGTCATCTCCCGATCTGCTTCGTGGTGGTGGTCGGCGTGGAGAAGCAGCACCCATGCTGTGTGAAGGCGGAAGGGGAGGCAGATCGAGTTCAGCGTCTCGTTCATCAATATCCTCTACAGTGGGCTGCAAAGAGCGAGGAAGAGGCTCGTTCCAGCCTCTGTCGGAATGTACAACACTGGGAGCCGAGTAGGTATGGGGCAGTTGCGGGTAGGGATTGCTCTGGGAGCGAGCGTGGTGCGGTTCGTAGTACTGCTGAGGGTATGGTATGGTGGGCTGAGGGGGCATGGAACCACGATGAGGATGAGAGCGGGCGGGAGGGAGTTCTGGCAGATCGGGCATGGGTGATGGGTGAAAGCCAGGGTGGTAGTCGTAGTACCCTTGCTCTTGCTCTTGCTCTTGGGTATAGGGAGGCTGTACGGGAGGAGCGGCGGGTGCGGTGTGGGCGTGATGTACAGGTCGTGGACGCAGGCCGTGCGGAGTCCAGTCCTCTTGAGGCCGTCCTGGCAACGCTCTGGGACCGCGAGCATGGTCTGGCACGATGGAACCGGGTGCAGACAATTCCGAGGGAAGCGGTCGTCGCTTTATGCGTGTGTTCTGCTTGCCGTGTGCACTTCCATCAACAATCGAGCTCATGCCACTGACTTTCCTCTTGCTCTCAGGCTGTGGCCGTGAGTCGTAGTAGGTCAATTCCAGCATAATCTCGCCCGCGTATTTGCCCTTGAAGTTGACCGGGTGCCACCCATCGTTGGCGCCTCCTCCTGGTACGCACACGGCGTCCAAGTTGATCCAAGCCTCGCCAATCATGTCCGTCTTCTTGTCATCGTTGAATATCGACACTTTGAGGTTGTAATAGTCCGGTGAGTCGTGCACGGTAAATCGCAGTTCTTGATCCCTGTCCGCATGTGTCAGCACCCAACCTTCTTCTCTGTCTCTCATTCATTCTCTTACCATCTCGGTGTTTGTCCTCCACGCTTGTCTGTTTCCGTCTTCTTTGCTTCCTTGCCCAATCTTGCAGCGCAGTACGGGTTCTGCTTGCCCATGCGCTTGACATTGGGCAAGTTCTTCGCTCTGTCAACGATGACCACCAAGGTACCGATTTCCGGGCCGTCGACAGTCATGTCCGAGTATATTCCCGCCGTGTGCATCCCATTTGCCAGTGCCATTGCCATGATGCAAGACTTGATGGTGTGAAAGACTCAAAATGTCGACCACGATTCTGGCGCCTAGCGTCAACGATCAGTCGACCGGGTAGGATATCTTGGTATCCGAGATCAGCGCCAGGGTGCAGGGTCGAGGGGCTGTGTCTGGAGTCGAGCACTGCGGGTTTTTGATGATGTTTGGATGAGCCGTTGTTGGGTAGCTGACAGGCAATCGTCCCGTCTTGTATATTTGGCGGGCAGGCTATGCTCTTCCGGTCTTCGATGTATGGATGTTTGTCGTTCGCGAATGAATGCTGCGGCCTAGTCGTTGTTACTGCAGGTGCTTGGCTACTGCTGCAATTCCCTTGTCGGAGGCCTGCGCAACTCTAAAATTGGGACTGACGTAGCCGTTATGTTTGTTGTGTCGATGTGTGTATATTTCAGCCGTTTCTCGCTCCTGGCGTTCGGGGCTGGTTGTGAAAAGCGAGGGTGAGTGTTGAAAGTAACGATAGAAGAAAGATAATCAAAAGCTTCAATTGTCCGACACAAGTAACAGAAGTAAAGAGCGGCTGCCTGCACGAATCCGACTTTACGCTTCTTTCTTGTTGCTGCTTCTTCAATGTTTAAGTTTAAATGTGGGCTGGTCTTGCTACGCAAAAACGTGGCTGGGAAGGCCCACGCGTTCGATCCTTCCAAGTTCTGCGTCGAATTGCGACTTCTAATTCATCCTCCACCATCTGATCCGTCCTTTGATTGCATTATTGTACTTGTGTGACTTGCAGACTCCCGTCTCGTCCTCTGCTAAACAACATCGATCGCGTCAATCATCCCAGATTTAAATAATCCATCACCTTGTTCAATCTCAACCCCGCCTTTGTTGTTCAGTCTGGGATCTTCCTGCTGCTCGTGCTCGGGGGAGCAACCGAGCCAGTTCCGCTGCGAACACCACCTTCTGGCTCGCTCCCTTCCCTATGACCTACATCGACCACACTTTACACCGAAATGACCTTGATTAATCTTGCTTTGTCCTCCAGTCAACTCCCATTATCCATGTTTCATCTGACACGCGAACCTCCCACGTCGGTGCGCGTATCTTCACGACGTCTCCGACTCTGACTTGACCTGTTTTCTGCCTGGCCTGTCCATCCACCAGTATCGCTCTTGCGTCACTTCCGCCTGTCGTTCGACCCTCTGCAAACACGGGATTCTCCCCTTGAGCCGCTGTAATCTCGATCGTGTGTATTGTATCATCTGTCGCGTGGTCTTTCCCGTGCCTGCCTTGTGAAGCTGTCTCTGCTGCTTCTATTATCCATGACTGCACCTCTGCTGCCATTCCACCAGCCATGAATTTCTGTCCTCTTCTTCTAGGCGAAAACGCTTCAGGGAATGGTTCAGCTGGCTCTGGAGCAGGTAATGAAGCTGTCAAGAATGCTGGTCTTGCAATCTGTGTGCTACCTTCTCCCTGTAGTAATCTTCGATTCGTCTCTGTAGATGGCAGCTTGAACCGACCTGCAGTAGACTGTGGTGTAGAACTTCCGTCTTCCGCGTTAAGCCTTCGACGTTTGGGTGACAAGGGTAGACTAGGTTCAGGAATTGCTGCCTTTTCCGGCTCTGGGATCGAATCTATAGAGTCCTGATGAAAAATTGGTGTAAACTGCACGTGTCCGCTATCTAGCATTTCTTCGTCTTCGTCCGGCGTCGTTGCATCTTCGACCTGATCGTGATGCTTTGGAATTGCTGTGCTCGGTGGAGGAAAGTAGCCTTTTTCAGGTGAAGGTGATCTTGGAGGAAACGACGCTCGCCTGTTCGTCCCCGTCGCGAACTGTGGAACCCTACTGAATTGTGTAGGTGTCGGTCCTGAGGCAGGTCGTGGAGTGCTTGAGTCCGAAAGGTCCTGCGGTACCTGTTGTGATAGTTGCGAAGGTGTGGATGATGCCGTCGACTTTTTGAGAAGAAACCTACGAGGTGATGGTGTCTTTCAACGTATTAGTGCGGGTTACTATTTACCAATCTGAAATCAACATACAT
Organism: Dothideomycetes sp. NU30; assembly: GCA_026013035.2. Lineage (NCBI taxonomy): Eukaryota > Fungi > Ascomycota > Dothideomycetes > Dothideomycetes sp. NU30. Next base: position 104,952 of record BSBH01000027.1, read on the forward strand.
TATGAGGAGCCATGGATGGTTTGGGGAAGGATTTCTCTCAAGTTAAATCGTCAAGATAAAGTGGTAAAGGTCAGAAGGAGGCAACAGTTAAACCAAAGACGTCACTTGATGTTTTTGTATTTCAGCACAAGAGGCATCAACATTCTTTTTACCATACCATACCATCGATGTTAGTTCAACTTTATGGTTTTCTGCCTCTATCGGAAATACAAAGGCATTGGTGGATAAGCCGGGAGGTACTCGATAGGAGGTATTGAAGTTGGGCAAGAAACTGGGTCGTGAGGAAGACAGGTAGGCTTGGCGCCTTATCATGACCTTCCTTAGGTGACAATTTAATGATTACCCATGAAGAACACGCAAGATATAGAGATACAAACAACACGATCACATTTTGTGGCAGACAAGCAGTGGTAGGGGGTATAAGTTTTATTCATAATTGTACATAGACCTGCTATATTCTAACCAAAATTGTAACCTCGCTTGCCAAACATTTTTATATCATCAAAATCGTTCAAGAAACTTAGTTCTTGTTGAAGAGGACGGCTCTGTATCTAACATCGCCGTTCTCAAGGTCCTTCATGGCCTTGTCGATACCCTCAACAGACATGTCGTAGTGCATGGTGATGGGCTTGATTTGGTGGAAGGCAGCGAACTCGAGCATACGGTTGTGGATGTAGCGAGAGGCAACAACACTGCCCTGGACACGGAGACCAGAGAGGAGGAGAGGCATGTAAGGAACGGTGAAGTCACCGTCGGCGACGGAGAGAGGGTAGATGGTGGCACCGGGGGCCATGATAGGGAGGTAGAGGTTCCAGTCGGGCTGGACAGAGGTTGTGACGAGCAGACGGTCAATGGGCTTGACATCCTTCAACTCCTTGACACCCTTGGTAGCATAGAACTCTCCCGCACCAAGCTTCTTGGCCTCGTCCTTCTTGTTGTCGGAGCCAGAGAAGACGACGACCTCGCAGCCCATCTTGGCGGCGAATTGAATGGCGAGGTGGCCGAGACCACCGACACCGACAACACCGACGCGCTCAGTAGGCTGGGTGTCGTACATGTGAAGAGCGTTGAAGACGGTGGCACCACCGCACTGGAGAGGTCCGGCAGCCTCGTCGGGGAGGTTGTCGGGGATCTTGAAGAGGAAAGCCTCGCGCCAGACGGCGCCGGTAGCGAACGATCCTTGGTCGAGATCGGCGAAACCGTACATGGCACGCTCAGGGCAGTAGGTCTCGGTACCTTTGAGACATTGCTGGCAGTGACCACAGCAGTCGTGCTCGTATCCCCAGCCAACACGGTCACCCTTCTTCAGGTACTTGCAGTCAGGCCCGACCTCCTCGACGATACCGACACCTTCGTGGCCGAGAGCCATATCAGCCTTGCGATAGTGGAGATCAGTACCACAGAGGCCAGAGGCAGTGACCTTCATGTAGACCTGGTCACCCTTGAGCTCGCCCTTCTTGACGGTGGTCTTCTTGATGTCTCCGGACTCGGAGCCCTTGAAGACAGTGTATTCGTAAGACGACATGATGAGAGTGTGTGATGTAGAGTAAGATATGGGAGGTAAGGTGATATGAAATGGATAGTAGTACACAGACAGGCACAACTGTGTTTTTATAAGTGTTGCTCGAGCCCTTGCCAGGCCTCACTACGTTACCGCCACGATGCTGCTTACAAAACGGCACCTCAACAATTCCATCATTCTCATTGAACCATGACGTCGAGCTCCATACTAAGCAAGCTCTCGATCGATGAGGAAGAGCTGCGAGGCAGTTTCATCACACTTGACAACTGGAAAAAATATGATTGATTGACGGAGACCCCGGTAGCATTCTGGAATCTATGGAATCTGATGGCATTTCTGGCTACGTCATTCATACCTAAGTCAGGCAAAGAAAAAAGTCTATCTAATCTCCGGACACAACAATAGTAGATTCTGACCTCTTCCGGCGACGATAAGCGAAGTGGAACCGACAGCTCTCCGAGCCCTCACCGAGCCACGTGGTAAAGAATGAGGGTTCTCCCATGGGGCATCGTGCATGCATGCAATCCATGACTGCCGGCAGCAGATGGGGCTGATGGCTCGTCTTTGCCTCTTCTTGCAATTGTTTGGTGACTGTCATGCGCTCACTGCCCGGGTCAACAAGATCCTCAAAAGAGTATTGCACCATTGATTGGAACACAAGAACGGTATCCTTTGTTTCCGAACTCTTCGAAATTAACAGAATCGCTACCAGAACAGGTCGGTGTCCATCAGTATGACGTCGGGATCTCTGATATCACATCATCAAGACCAATCGTTGTGTTTACAACATTTCGATCACTCGCTGCAGTGCCTCAGGGAATTTACAAATTCGTGATAGAGATTTCGAGGCGTGGAGATGGCAATATGCGACAAAATCACATCCCTCTGCCGGTGCTTACCCTAATCGCGGGAGGAGGTGGAAACAAGCCTCTCCTTCATGAAAGAGTAGAAGCTCTTAACATCTCAGGACTAGAGCTTTTGGTCAAGCGGCGCAGATTAAGTCGGCCTGCTCAATGGAAAGGTACACAAAGAATCTCGAGAAGCTGGCAATCCCAGGCGTATTTGTGGTGATTTCACTTTTCTTTCTTATACTTGTCAAACGAGACTGACGCCGCTCACAATAACAAATCCGCTTGGCATTTCGAGCGGCTGTATGGTTTTGTTACAGCCTTCGCGATTTCTTTGTGACAGACAGCCCACAACATAGGTAGGTACGCCGGATAGAGCATGGTAGGCCCTGATGTTGTACAAAGGAAGTTTCCAGAGACTTCTTGACGATGCATACATTCCTCTATTATATTCATATACTTTGCGAGGACATACAGCAGCGACATCGTTAGCAGCACGATGTATATGCTTAGACTACTCACCTTCTTGGTGTCGTTGCTTACTGGTGCCACAATCACGCTCGCGGATCCATGCAACCCCAATAAAAGTCCACCAGGAGCATGTAAGCCTAATGTGGGCTTGCCCCAAACCTCCTATACTATCGACTTTATGAAGACGACTTTAACTCCACCTGACTGGACCATCTCCAATTATGCTACTGTTAGATTTGGAGCAAAGGGGGCTGAGTTCACTGTCGCCAAACGTTTCGATTCTCCTCAGCTATGGACAAACTTCTACATGTTCTATGGCAAGATTGATGTAGTCATGCAGGTGGCACCTGGTACTGGCATCGTCAGCTCTGCTGTATTGATGTCAGATGATATGGACGAGATCGACTGGGAGTTCAGTGGTAACAACTTCGGCCAGTCTGGCAGCTCCGGCGTAGGACAAAACAATTACTATGGCAAGGTATGATTTAGATGTTTCCAGTTCTCGGCGCCGCTAATCTTCCAATAGGGCATAGTCGGATCTTATGATAGAGGGCAATTTTTCAACGTCAACTCACCACAGACTCAATTCCATACCTATACTCTGGACTGGAAGCCTGATTCACTGACCTGGCTTGTTGATGGTACTGTCGTACGTACCTTGTACGCGGCCAATGCCGATCAAGACACTCACCAGTACCCACAAACTCCTGCTAAATTCCAACTCGGCATATGGGCTGCAGGTGATCCAGGGAATGCATGGGGTAAGTTTTGACGTTGAGATGCATTCTGTGCCGTATTTCTGACAGGGGATCCAGGTACTGTGGATTGGGCTGGTGGATACACCGACTTCACCAAGACTCCTTTTACTACGTATGTCAAAAGTGTTAGTATCACGAACTACAATCCTGCGTATGCGTACAACTGGACGGATGCCTCGGGAAGCGCCAAGAGCATACAGATCGTCCGTCAACCACCTGTCTCATCAAGCTCTACCAATGCAATCACTCCTTCTAGCACAATCAGCTCCAACCAGCTGCGTGCAACCACTTCGACTAAACCTTATACATGCCCAAGTTTGAGTCCGCCTGCCAATACACAGGACGGTATCGTGTCCAACTGTACGGGATGGTATGTTGCAAAACCTGGTAAGTCATGCTGAGACAATTTCATATGAACTGCATGAGAAGAAATTCTGGCTGTAACAAGGTGATTCATGCCTAAAAACCACGGATGCTCAAAACATCTCTATGGACGACTTCTGGGCATGGAATCCGGCCGTGAACCCGCCTCTTTGCTACAACGTCTGGGCCAATTATGCCTATTGTGTCAATACAGATTGTGACCCTGCTTCTCAAATCCCTATCTCAGCCACTGCCAGTGTTACATCGACCTCATCAAGTTTGTCAACCTCGCCGGCCAGCTTTGCGACTTCATCATCCATTTCCATGAGTACTTCATCGAATCAAAGTTCAAGCGACAGCTCCACGATTCAGCAGCTCACTCCAACCTCACAAGCAACAAATCATTCTACGACTTGCTCAGCTGTGCTACCCCCAGCCAATACTCAAGATGGAGTCGTTGCCAATTGTGCTAGTTGGTATGTCGCAAAGTCTGGAGATAATTGTGACAAGATCTCCCGGTCGCAAGGTATTTCGAAAGAAGACTTCATGGATATGAACCCTGCTGTCGGTGCTCCACTTTGCTACAATTTATGGCTGAGCTACGCCTACTGTACCAAGGCCTGTGGGACACCTGCCGACCCACCTGCATCGGATTCGACGACATCTCCTGACGGTTCTGCCACCACAAGTGTTACCTCAATGTCCTCAAGCAGCATTCCTACAAGCAGCTCTTCGATTGGCCTCACACCAATTCCTTCGAGCAGCCTTTGCCCAAGTGTTGATGGACAAGGTATCAAATCCAATCAGAGCAACACCTACACTGTTCATTGCTCATCAGACACTACTCAGGGATCATTCACTAATGCACGCGCTACACAGTCTTACCTTGACTGTATGGTGACATGCGATGCTACTAAAGGATGTACTGCTTGGACCTATGTTGGCGGAAACTCGGGAGTAGGTGGCGGAACCTGTTGGTTAAAATCATCGTTGAGACGTACAATCAGCGCAGGCAGTAACTTCATATCTGGTGTTTTGTCTGCACCTACCTCGGGAGACGCCCAGACAAGCTCGACGGCTACCACGATGGCATCAAACACAGCGACCACATCTACCAACCTCCCACAGAAGTTGCCAGGTGGTGACGTCTCACCTTCTGCTACCTCGTTTCCTGCTACATTGTCTTCAATTGTTTCATCAACAACAAACATTAGCAGCTCTACAGCATTAGCATCAGCATCAGCTAGTTCATGCCCAGGCATCAATTCGCAAAACATAACAAGCTCTGAAAAGAACGTGTACACCATTCGCTGCTCCACCGACACCGATATTGGGTCATACACTAATGCCCGAGCCACTCAATCTTACCAAGATTGTATCGATGCATGTGACGATTCATCAGGCTGCGTCGCTTTCACATACGTAGGCGGCGCGAACGGTATTGGTAGAGGAACTTGCTGGTTGAAGAACAAGAAAGGAAACTTGCTTTCAGCTCCAGGAAACTATGTCGCTGGCTTGTTGAACTCCGGCACTTCTTCATCTACGGCCCCAGTTATTAAGACTTCTTCGACTTTTTTGGCATCCTCGACTTCTCCCATATCTTCATCGGCAGCTGCAGCCCCAACCAGACTCTGTTGTCCTGATTCCAATGGAACCATTCACACTGTGCCAAAGTCGAACAAATCCTTTGTTGTCGAATGCGGTATTGATCACGCAGGAGGCGACATGCTGATGACCTGGGTCTCATCCCTTGAAAACTGTATCAGCGCATGTGCAGTCCTTGCCGGATGTGTGGACGTCTCGATATTCGGCTCAGCTTGCTACATGAAGCGGTCTATCGGCAGAAATGTGACGAGCAATGGCATACAAGGTGCGAGATTGATTGGTGCACCAAGTGGCAATTCCAAGTTGAAGGCAAGAGGTGTTTTTGTGTCTAGTGGCGGTACAGCGACCAGTGTCACGGATACTTGGGGTGCTACGCCCAAGCCTCCACCGAATCCGCCCTATGATGGTTATTTCCCTCGTGGTGGAAGATGGCAGTGGAATGGACATGGTCATTGGGATTGGGTGTGGAACTGATTAGAGTGTAGATGTGGTTCAGAAAGTGTTTGTAGTTCATCAAATTGTGTAGAGCTTTATATCTGAAGTCAACCAGTCTCTAGATATTCCATGTAAACGTGTCTCTGCTAAGGACGGAAGAAGTTAATGCATAGGCGTATGTTTGCTGTTGTCTGTCACCACCAGTTCCTTGTCTGTGACACTGTATCAACAATGTATTGTTGTAATCATTGTCAACCCACCATATCATTTCCCTTGTCTACAGCAGACATTCTTTGTTCTTCCAAATAAACCTTCTTTGTATTCTCACCACCAACGCATTCTTCCAGCACTTTCACACAGTCCCGGCTGACTGGCAACAACATATATACACTTCCTCGCCTTCCCTCTCTTTCCCTGTCTATAACACCCCTGGATGAGTTTCCGTATACCTTCCCTACCCCACCGCAATCTCTCCCCAACCCCTTATCCCAAAAACAACCCAACAATGTCCAACAAGACCGCCGCAACCCTAGGCGTAGTCCTCGCCATCTTCATCAGCATGGGCCTAATCCTCGTCTTTGTCAACGCTTGGCGACAATGCCGTCGTGATCCAACGCCTCACCGACGCGATCATCATACCAGACTTGATGACTGGATTCGCACGAGAAACAGTGGTGATGAGGAACGGGGTCTACCTGCTCGTCCAAATCCTGTTGTGCTGAACAACAGTCGTCGTGATGACAGTGTTGATAGTAGTGATGCTCGCACTGCCGCTCGAGTTGCTGCTAGTAGCGGGGGAATCAGCTCGCGTATCAGATTTGCTTGACGATGTTACGCGTTGATTTGGTAAGTCGGTTCTGATGGCGATCATGCTTTCCCTTTGCGATGACTGTTTCGCTCTCTACTACTAGCGCGTGCTCTTGCCTTCCCAGTTTCATCGTGGAAGAGTTCCTGGAGACCCCAGAGAAAAAGACAAAAATAGCTCCCACACAACCTCGTCCTTGCAGCAAGGGGAATGAGTAGGTACCCTTACAGAATATGCTTTCCTCGTTCCTCCTTTCTTGAGTAAGGGTCTCAATGTCATGCCTGAGAAATTACCTATTAAGAATGAGAAAGAATTATCAAGCCCAGAGTCTCTTATCCAAATGTGCTTTAGCTGATGGTGTGAACGTAAAACGTGAGCGTGAATGTGAACCACAACGTGATTGATCAGACGACTTTTATAAGCCGGACCTTTAAGGTTACTGTAACGTGTTCCTTAAGGTAGAACTCAATGTAGCATATCTACCATCTCCCTGTTGTCTGGTTGCTACGCGTGAACACGTCTCCGTACTATCTCTGACATAGTCATAGTGCATAAAAATTCCACGCGTCGTCTCTGGAGATTGACCGTAGAAGGATTCTATGTTTCTTGCCTGTCTTTTGCCGTCCCTCGTCCTGAAAACAGTCCACATGTCTCGAAGACATGCCATAACCAGTCGACTGTAATACGTTGAACTACAATTGAACCTGTATGCTATACAAACATGGTGCCATGGTACGTACTATCATGTACAGTACATAAAAAACCTGTCAAACCTCAATAGCACCGTAAGCAAAACTCATGAATCCTAAAGATTTAGATCCTTCTTTCTTCTCAGGAAACTTCTATCATCCGGTATTAAGACCCGGCAAGTCATCATCCCTAACGTTTACTTTGTCAACAAATCATCCTCTCTCTCCATATCTCTGAAGTCGAGGTCTTCTTTTCCCGGAAAAAGGGTCCGTCCGTCGTGATTAAACTTCTGCCCAGTAGAAAAAAGCTTAATCTCCATAGAAATCTCGTCTTACTCTATTCTCATTGCGATTTATACTTTGCTAGCTTGCCTAGTAGGAATTGGTACACGTTAAGATGTTTACATAGATAGCTTGTCCTCAGTTAGTACTTGTCGGAGGGTAAGATGCTTGAAATATCTGGAGTCAGAGAGTAAGGTTGCTCACATCAGCCATGACTTGGTAAATGTCAATATGAGAGGACTACTTGTGACACGGGATTATTCGAAAGTACAAGCTTGATAGTGCTGCATAGATCCGCGATTCTCTTCTTCCTTTGACGAGGAATAGGCTTTACGTAATGTGTCCATGTTGAACTTAACGCGTCAAGTGTAGTAAGATCTGCTCTGTTACAGAGAAATTTGTTCCTGATTAGGTTCTCTCTCCTTTTGTAAGAGTCTCCAACATGATGCATCTGCTGCAAAGACACATATCTAACAAGACAATGCAACTATATTATTTATTATTACGCACGATTATGCGATTTCGCGAATACCAAGAACAATAAACTCGCCGGACCATTAATGCACCGAGCTTTCTCCGTTTCGGCTCTCTGACTGCGAAAGTCCGAACGAAATCTGATTGGTAGCGACCGCTTTCAACGTCGCTTCGCAATACCATATCATACAATTTCAAGGTGCACAGAATACCTTTGTCGTGTTACGTTTTAGGGATTGCATGTTGAAGGCATGATAGTCATCGTGGTCTATGGATTGTCAGGCTCTTTTGAATAGGTATCATTAGATGGTCGGAGGGAGACAGGCAGATGCAGATTTTGCATGGTTGCGTTCATCGAGAGATGGTAAAGGACTCATAATTTTGCCGAGATGATGTTTCGACGCTTAGAGACGGTCCAAGGTTATGCGGTGAATAGAAAGATTCGATCAGAGCTTGCACCCCATGTACTTTCGTAAGGAAAGTCTGTCTGTGACCTGTCCGTCCCTACTCACTGAGTAGATGGGGTAGCGCAGACGCAGATGCGGACACAGATACATATACAGAAGACCAGTGCTGACAGGGGTGCTTGAGTACTTACTTGTCTAGCAGGAGACGTGTATGGGTCGTCTTCTGATACATCAACCAGGCCATGTCTGCTTTCATGCTTTCCCACGACCTGTCTGGCGCCTTGTAGGCATTGAGGGAGTACTTAGTATCTAGCGATGCACCATTCCTGTACTTGTTACTAGCCATGGACCGTGCTCTTGGTATCCATAAGTGGTTAGGATATAGTCATGCTGACCAGGTCTTGTGCATGAGCATTGAGCAGGGATCTGGACGTAGGCTTTCGACGTTGAAACCTTCGTGGTGAACATGTCAATGTTGGGTCATCTAACCGAGTGATAATCCAAAGCGGCGCGTAGCACCGAGGCCCCGAGATTATGATATGGGGATGATGCCAGAGTTTGGACCGAACGAACCGTCAGTGCTTGTCCTGAAAGAGCTTCAGCCTCCATATATAGTAAGCGACGCCGAGACAAGTCTCCTGTTGGGTTTCTAAACACTTTCAGAGGTCCTCTAGAGTTAAACTTCTTTCTGCAACAACTGACAGACTCTCGTTTTGATACAAAGTTCATCTCGAGTATCGTCAGCACTGCTCAAGTACGAAGCAACATGTTGTTCGCATCTTCATTTTCACCGTCTCACCAGCGCGTGATGTGGTTCAGTCAGTCCTGACAGACGACCAAAGCAGACGTCTGCCCCTGGGAAGTGTGCCGAAGCTCAGGTTAGTGCATACGCGTCCAGAGAGGCGTTGAACTTCTGAGTCGAGCCTTGAGGCTACTTGTGCTCCTCCCGGTCAGGTTGGCTCAGAGAGTGACCGGCATACTTCTTTACTCTCATGGATCCAAATCAGGGAAGCATCTCGTACAATCTCTCGAACAAAGCCATTCGCATAGAGGCTAGGAACAGAAACAGACCCGAATTTGATCCCTTGACGTTTCTTGCATCGCACGAGCCGTAGCATAGCTGGGTCGCCGTCAAAGACAACAAAGTCAGGCTCGCAAGCCTTTGATGACACAGACACGCGTCTTGTCGACGAAAACATAGTCCACTGATCTAGAGTATAGTGACGATACTCACCCAATCCATGAAATTTGAATCGACTTGAAGTCGCCGTACCGATTCGGATCCGGCATCGCCCCGATCCCCGAGGCTCGCATTCCGTACCCTTCCAGTCAATTTTGCGGCTTGTCATACACTGCCTTGTCTCAAAATCTCGTCGACCACTCTTCACAGCGATAGACACCACTTGAATAAGGCACACAAACGCCTCAAAAGCAAGCGTCGGGCAATACGTTTCTCTTCAATCGTTGGGTCTTGCGGCTGGCTGGAGTAGCTTCCCACAATCCTGCAGCGCGCAACGCGATGGAGTACACTCTCAGAAAGGCGTGATACAGTGGTGGAGACGGAAAATCCAGTGTCATCCCAGATCCGTTTGTGGCTCAGCGCGCAGGCTCGCCCAATCCTGACAAGGCGAATGCGAGCCTTACCACAAGGCAGCCTCTCAGTCTCAGCAGTCACGTTCGAACTCTTGATATCAGTGGTTCTAGCAGGGAACGGGGGAAAGACTTATCTGGACCAAGGTAGATTCTCGTTCAAGCAGGCCAGTAAAGACATGCGTGTTCCACGATGATAGTTTCCTTGGTCACTGCATAGATCGTGATTGATGGTTGTGGTGGTCTGACATCTACTGGCTGCACCGGGTTAAAGGCATCTCGACCTTGGTGAAGCCTCGATAGGCCTCAAATCGTGTAGGGGCCATGATCCAACGAGCATGATTCGATCCTGTAGCCGTATATACCGATTTAAAAGGGCACAGAATCTGACTCGTATGTATGGCTCTGATTGATGCGCAGAGTTGTGGGGAGGTGTACAGTGATCCGTGACCCACACCATTTCGAGCGTGGCATGAATCATGCATTCCTTCTCAGAATTCAACAGGTTATGGGCAATCTGACAAGGCAACGTATGTGCAGCGGTCTTACGAACATCGTACTTGAAACTGTCGTTGCTCCTCAATTGCCTCGCCTTAATTCCTCTGCTAGATGTCTTCTTCGCGTTGCATGCATGTCCTTGCTCATATTCACTCAGGAAATTTTGCGTTTGCTATCGTCCCACAAGCACAGTAGTCTCGAGGAGAACACGGCGGACCGGTCTCATTTAGGAAGTATGTTCCAGCACAAAGTTCCACTTCATCGAGGCGTGCCTCCTCTTTGATTTTCATGTGGGCCGGTATCGTAAGATTGGTACCATGCATATTGCGGTGGCACGTATGTCGTCTGCATTGGCGCAGTACCCATATAACCGGGTAACATGGGCGCATTCATAGTAGGAGGGTGACCGAGCCAATGTGGCCCGACCGGAGAATGAGATGGCTCAAAAGAGGCTGTGGCGTCTGCTCTTGTTTGCAGTTGAATCATCTGGGGCGAGACGCCGGAGATGGAGTTTGCGGATGCAGGCGAGGTGATCTGGTTGGTTTGAGTAGATTCCGACCGGCAGATTTCCTTCGGATCAAAGACCATAGATTGGAGGGCGGCGTTCATGAACTTGACCCCCATGTCGCCATTCACTTTCAGTGTCCAACGAAACTCCTTGAGCTTGTTCATATGAAACTCTGCCTGTGAGACAGTGGGAGAAGAGCCAACGAGAAGATTTCCAAACGAAATCAACAGTGAGAGGGACGCAGAAGAGCTGAAGAACCAAAACGACCTTAGATGCCGTGGCTTCAGGCTCTCGACGAAGCTAAGACTGAACAACCATCTCTGCTGAGCTGCAACACGACAAGCGGCCACAAAATTGGGATCAGCTGGCGAAGACATGGTTTCACAGATGATTCGACGGTGCAGGCTGACTTCGACAGCGAGGTGAGCAAGTTTGAGGTAGCCTGGTCCTTGTTAGTCTTGAAGGCCAACGCCACGTCCATGGGGTTTGCTGACCTATGGAAGTAAGCTTCATCGATGCTGCCCTCTGAATATCCAGGTAGTCCAAGGCGGCAGTCGACCAAGTTTTCAAGCGTAGTTGCAGCGGACGAACTGTTTCGATGAGCTCGTGAAGTGGGTTGGAAGACTTTCTTATGTCTTTGTGAGCTTTCAGACTGAACACGTGATCTAAGATATCCGAGAGGATGTGAGTTAAATCGACCATTTGTAGAAAAATGTCGCGTCCCTTCTCTACCTCGGAGCTGCCCTCTTCATCGTGCTCTTCTGATTCTGGAAAATCCTCAGGTTGCAATGGCGGTACCGCCCAATTGAGGTTGGAGAGTAACGAAGGTCGACCCTCGATCAAAGACACCCATTTGTCCTGCATGAAAACGGCCCAGGCGAGGCGACGACGCAGCTTTATCTCCCATTGAGGCACATCTTCCCATGAGGAATCGAGGTGAAGTCCTAGTGTATGGGACATGCTGAGGAGTTGTAGGGTGAGTTTAGCTCGAGAGCCAGGTGAGACTGTCTTTGGATCGTTGGTTTCGTACTGAGCGAGCAACAATCCAGCTTGTAATGAAGACAGTTTGGGACGGAATATGGTCATGTCAAAGGACTCGACTGCGAGCTGCCACAACTCGGCAGCATTGATCAAGGACTTGTCGGGGGACCAGTAGTTTGTGCTGAGAAGATAGATAGCCGCCAAGAGAGATGGCGAAATTCGATGATAAGATCTCTGATATTGCTCAAAGAAGACATCTTTCTGTAGAACCGGGAAGGAAGGGTGCACGATCCGGAAATAAATGTCAATCAGAGCTTTACCATATGGCCCAACAAGGCGCTGGATGGCTTCTACCCTAGCATGCTCGGTTTCGTGATGAGGCGTGCCTTGGTCCTCATGGATGGTAAAGGTCTCGAATGAATCCACTTTGCGTACAGTGATGTCCATACCTTGAGTAGACTTTCGGGACACGCCATGAGGGATAGAGAATCGAGGAAACGAGAATGGCTCTGTAAGGCCGACATAGCGGGAATGATGTCTTCTCTGTAGACCAAGCGTGTCTTTTAGTAGGCTCTCCTCGGGACGTTCATCGTGATTGTCAACATTGGCGCCTTCGTTGATCTGGGGGACACCACTGTCTTTGCGATCAGAGCTGTTATGTGGTGGTTGCTGCACCTTTCTCTTTCGATTCCTAGCAACGGGCTCATGGACATAGGTGCACTCTTGCGAGTGAAATTTGCCTAATGAAGGAGAAATCAGAGTGAACTCGTCCTGTTGAGGGATCCTCTACTTACAAAGTACACATTTCCCGTTCCCTTTGTCGTCCTTGACACATCTTGTTTTACGTCGACGACACGCGTCGCATGGGCGTTCTCTGGTCGAGCGGGCGCTATTACTCAAATTGCGACTTCCTCCTTGAAGGACTTGCTGGTCTGTATCATAGAGAAGATCAGATTCGGTATGCTGATCCTCAGCAGTACCGAAGGGCGTGGACTGTGGGCGTGCATCCATTGCCGATTGGTATAATTTGGTCTCTATTCAGACTTTGAGTTTATGGCAATTAGGCAAGATTGAGTTCTCGCTTGTCCCTGCTTTTCGAACTCAACCTCGGTTTCCCATTGAGAATGATGTCAGTGTAAAGTGCTTTGTGCCCACAGGTAAGGGTGAGAAAAGTATTAGGTTTGGGATGGTTCTGCTTTATCCGCGGAGTCAAATGTTCTAGGCGGCTCCGAAAACGTGGTGAATTTTATGAAGACTTGACAAATTTGAGAGCACAAAATTACACCATTTATCGATGACACATCTTACATACAACAATTTACTCGAGCCTCTATCATGCCTCCCCATATCCTATCCCGATAGAAGTTAGGAAGACAAATGCGTGTTTTCAGATGATGGAGACCGTTCACAGACGGCAACACTCGTAGCAACACGCTCTATGATTGCAGAGGATCAGCTTTGATGGCAGGTACGACATATGCTACTACTTGACATATAATAGGGTGTGCGCACGGAGTTTATCGTGATGCTTGTCTATCATCAGTCAACTTTATCAAGGGCCCTGAGGGCAAGTCACGACATTGGTTCGTATATGCGAGCGTGATCAGTGTGCCAAAGTAAGTAGGCAAAGGCTTGTATAATCTTTAACGTTCGGAAGTGGCACCCATAGACACGTGGGAAGAATAGCGTCACTACTTTTGAGTTTTTCGACGAGCACATGACAACATTCCAATTCGCTCCCGTGCAAGTTAGAGGTATGCATTCTTTATCAGATTACGTCTTCATCATACACGCCTAGATTTCTAATTGATAGTAGTGCTTGTAGCGTCTGTGATCGGTTTTGTTGCAGGTGTACTTTCAGGCCAGCATCTGCTTGTGGACTGACTCGGACTTTTACTGATTAGGTAGATGGAGTTCTTATCTAGGGCAGTTATAAGCGGATGACCGAGTCGGAAAGCTCGGCATGACGACATAGCATATCTGAATCCGGAACTTCTACTTTTCTGCCATCATCGATCATGAGTGAAAACGGCGTGGATGAACCAGAAGAAGAGGAAGAGTAGGAATCATCGTGATTAGCTACAGCATCACGCGGCAATCGCAAGGGTCTTGGTGCTATTCTTCTTCAATCATCCATCTTCCTACTTGTTACTTGTTTGCTCCACTTACACGATTCCAAGCCTCATCCTTGCATTCCTGTACCTTGCAGCAAATTCCCCACGCAACTTGAAACAGTCAGACGGCTCAACAATGGCCACCTCTGCTGGTCACAAGGCCCCAAGCGAGGATGAATTGAACCACCTTAGCCCTACCGTACTCACTGATAAGAGTGGTACACCCCTCGTTCCATCCGTCGTGCCGCCAAGGACCGAGTGCATATTCAAGGATAGCCAGCCATCGTCTACGGACTCTCCGGAATACTTCAGTCAACAGCCACAGACTACACATGGGAACAGGAACAGGGCAAATTCCGGCAATGATATTGAGAGGACAGACTATGCTGAGACACCTCAGGTTGCTCAGCCACTACAACAATCACATACGCAGCCATCACACACGGCAAATCGTCCGAATTTAGAACGCACATGGCAGACTGAGAGGCCGAACCCTTTGCCAAGGAGTGCCACAATCAACAATGCATTACGAAGGAGTATCTCTCATTCCCAGCAGTTGAAGAAGGACCAGGATTCAGAAAGTTCCGACAGCGAGTCGTCATCATGGGAGCAAGACTCTGATACCGAGAATCCGAGCAAGCACAGGCTTGATAGAAACAAACGCCGTAGGATCCAAAGGGAAGAATCTTATTCGAAATTTAATGTTGGCAACGACTCGTATCAGTCCAAGGGTAAGGTCTCCAAAAGGGATGGGAGACTGAACATTTCAATCAACGAAACGGCAAACAACGGCTTCTTTGCAAAGACACTAGGTCCCGTTCTTGGAAATCACCTCGACATACCTCACAGACACGGTCCGAAGGATCGCAACAATGTCGATCCTGATCGCGATGAGGAAGCCGAGGATAGCGACGAGCATCTTAGCCATCACATCTCTGGAGATGCGGCGTCCATTGCATCATCAGTCCACGAAACTGTGAAAAGGCCACGATTAAACATTGTCGTTATGGTGATTGGAAGCAGAGGAGACATTCAGCCGTTCCTGCAAATTGCTCGTATTCTGAAGCGATATGGACATCGTGTCAGGATTGCGACACACCCCGCCTTCAAAGATTTCGTCGAAAAGGACGTAGGACTCGAGTTCTTCAGCATCGGTGGAGATCCTTCTGAGCTCATGGCTTTTATGGTCAAAAACCCTGGCTTGATCCCGAGTCTGGAGACTGTTCGCCAAGGAGAGATTGCACGACGAAGGAAAGGGATGGCTGAGATTTTTGAGGGTTTGTGGCGAGCATGCGTCAATGCCACAGACGATGAGAGTGACAAAGCCAATATGAAGTTGAGTAAGTTCGAGGCATCCGCGTCTGTAAGCACGTGCAAGATGCTAACATCAAGCAGTGGGCAACAAAGCACCTTTCGTTGCAGACGCCATCATTGCAAACCCTCCTTCTTTCGCACATGTCCATATTGCAGAGCGTCTAGGCATCCCACTGCATATCATGTTCACATTCCCATATTCGCCCACCCAAGCGTTCCCGCATCCTCTGGCAAACATCAGCCCGCAAAAATCAAACGTCGACGCCAACTATGTTAACTTCATGTCCTATCCCATGGTCGAAATGATGACATGGCAGGGCCTGGGTGATCTCGTCAATCGTTTCCGTGTGAAAACGCTCGGACTGGAACCTGTCAGCAGTCTTTGGGCCCCTGGCGCACTGTACAGGATGAAAGTCCCTTACACATACCTTTGGAGTCCTGGTCTTGTCTCGAAGCCAAAGGATTGGGGTCCGGAGATTGACATTGCTGGCTACGTGTTTCTGGACCTCGCTAGTAGCTTCAATCCTCCCAAGGATTTGACAGACTTCCTTGATGCTGGCGAAGCTCCAATTTATATTGGTTTCGGAAGTATTGTGGTAGATGATCCTGACAAGTTCACAAACATGATCTTCGAAGCTGTGAAGATGGCTGGTGTCAGAGCACTTGTCTCCAAAGGATGGGGTGGTCTAGGTGGAGATAACACACCTGAAAACATCTTCATGCTTGAGAACACACCACACGACTGGCTTTTCCCTCGCGTCAAAGCCGTGGTCCATCATGGTGGTGCAGGTACTGCTGCTGCTGGTCTGAGGGCGGGTAAGCCTACGATGATTGTTCCCTTCTTCGGAGATCAACCGTTCTGGGGCGCCATGGTAGCCAAGAAAAAGGCAGGTGCTCACGAATCAATCCCATACAAGAAACTCACAGCCGAAAAGCTGGCCGAGGGTATCAAGCAGTGCCTTACTGATGAAGCACGGAAGAATGCCGAAGAGATTGCCGAGAGTATTGCTGCTGAGGGCGAGGGTGCTGAAAACGCTGTCAAGAGCTTTCATCGAAGTCTTCCTTTTGCCGGCAAACACTCCATGCGATGCTCTATCTTGGAAGATCGAGTCGCAGTCTGGAAATTAAAGTCATCCAGTCTCAGATTGAGTGCCCTCGCAGCGGACTTGCTAGTCGAGCAGAAGAAAATTCATTGGAAGGACTTACGACTTTTACGACACTATGAATGGAATGATTTCGACGGACCCGGTGAGCCTATCTCGGGAGCTGGTGGTGCATTGCTCAAGACTGGTACCGGAATTGCAAGAGGAGTGGGCATGGTACCTACCAGTGTCGCCAAGAACATCAAGAAGAGGGATGAGCGTGACAGGAGAAGGAAAGAGAGAGCGGAGAGAAAGGAACAGCGAAGATTGCAGAAAGAAGGCGCAAAGGGAGTTTTCAATCCAGACAAGGACGAGCCGCAGAACCCAAGTGATGTAAGGCAACAAGAGGTCCAAAGACCTCAGGGTCCAACACATTCAGCGACTGATGACACGACCGCTTCGGCTGTCTCGGCCGCCGGCCAGGAGCCTCTTTCTCAGGAACTTGCTGGCGAATTTGGTGAGGCTTTCCTGGAATCTGGCGGGGCACTTGCTAGCATGCCACTGGACCTTGGATTGTCCATCGCTCAAGGTTTCCACAACGCTCCTCGACTGTATGGCGATGCAAGCGTGCGAAAGTCCGTCCGCATCACTGGCATGCACTCTGGTACAAAAGCCGCTCGAAAAGAGCTGATGTATGGAGTCTACGATGGTGTGACAGGACTCGTCACACAACCCATGCACGGCTGGCAAGATGCCAAAAGCACGGGTGGCAAGTTCACTGGTCTGGGATTAGGCATTGCAAAGGGAATTGGTGGGTTCGTGCTCAAGGACATATCTGCCATCATCACGCCTCCTTTCTTCTTGGCTCAAGGTGTACGCAAGGAGGTCAACAAAAGACTCGGTGGTCCTGGCACATCAGCTTTCATTCGCAGAGCACACATCATTCAAGGGCAGAAAGATATGCAAGCTCTACAGGACGTTGACAAGAAGCAGCACACAAAGCATTTTGAGGAAACCACGCAGACGGTGGATGAAGGCTGGAAGATTATGAGAGATGTCTGGAAAGCCAAGCAAGAGCACGTCACTCGCAATGGTGGCAACCTCAAGGGTCGTCTCAGCGTCATGAAAGAGGAGAGAAAGTGGGAAGAGAACGGAGCATTAGAGAACGTGCACGCTACCAAGCGCGCCCTTGCGGCACAAAACCAAGGCAAAGATCTCAAAAAAATCTTCCATCAGAGGAGGAAAGAGATGAAGGCCGCAGAACAACCACGAGCCAGTGCCATGAATCAACCGTTAAGCTATGAAGAGGCCCCGGAAGTTGGACCTAATGGTCAATACAAACGTCGCACTCGTCCATCTAGAGATGAGAACCAAAATCAGCATGGTGGCAACGAGGCTGGACCAGACTCGACTGGTGCGATTGATGCCAGTGGAGAAGTGGATGGCACAAAGGCAGGTCACGAGGGCAAGCAAGAGACCCAGAGCAAGAAGAGCTTTGACGGTGATACTGTCGTAGAGTCTCCCAATGATGGAGAGAGCCATCCTACCAAAGCGGGCGACAAGATCCCAGATCAAGGGCTGGACCGCCTCACATCTGCTTCCAAGGATGTGGATAAAGGGTTTGCCCCAAATGCGGACCAGGGCACAACACAGCAAGCTGTTGCTGCTTGATCAATTGTATATCTAATCTGTTGTACATATTTTTTAACTGTATAATGTTGGCAGTGTTACAGACTTTGAGCATTGTTTTTTTCTTTTTTTTTCTTGTTTTTTTCTAGCGTAGCTGCAGGTCTTTCATGCAACAACAATAACCAGTTCTTTTATTTCTTCTGATTATCCTTCTGTCCTCTGTTGCGCCGAGTTCCCCTGTCAGTTAGAATTTGGGTGATAGTTTGAGGTACGTCTATCATGTTCTGCAACCTCGTCAAGTTGTTATTGTTGAAGCCATGAACTGACGTAACAAACAGCGATACACTACCATAGAACACAGCTCATGATTTTCTATCTAAAGTGCTTGATTTGCTTCAACACACGACAGGAATTGCAAGAATTATTCGTGGCCAGGGTTACACAATCAGCACAGAGTGAAGTCATGCCAAGCATTTTCACATGAAGTTCTGTGAGTGATGGCCCTGCGACGGTGAGGTACCAAATTAACAACAGAGCACGAACAAGTATCTAGATCTTTGATCTTTACTCTATCCCAACTAAAAAAACCATGCATCATAAGAGACAGTAAACAACAGCTCGCAAAATGCCGCACTCATCCCGTCGCAATCGCAAATTTCAACAATCCAAGCGTGTAATTTCAGAGACTGCAGATGGATGGCAGAGGATTGAGAGGACAATTCCACTTCGAGGGCAGCAAACGGCTCTCCTCTGCGAGACACTACCGCCAGTGGATCGCAACTTGAATGTAGAGAAGTTGTTGGAAGAACACAAGAGATGCAAGCGACAATGGGTCGAAAGCGAAGCAAGAAGATCAATCCAGCAAGTACTCGACAGACGTGTACCTGATGGTGGCTGGCCACTGGACAAAGCATTCTGTGTGGCTCTGGGCAGTCCGAGTCTTTCTTGGGCACAGAGAGTCAGAAGTGTTTGGCAGTTTGTCATGTTCATGGACATGGTAGACATGGGTAAGTGTCGCCATTGTCTCTACTATGCACAGATATACTAAGCAATTTTGCAGTACAAGCACGAGCCAAAGATGGCAAAAGTCTCAAGCTCTATGCACAGGAACCACGTTTCACCCCTCTCGATCGTGAATTGCTTCAAGCCATGAACATCAACATTCTGCAGCTGCCCGAGGCCGAAAACTTGGTGGACAAGAGCAGCTTTGCATTCATACCCTGCCTCGAATGGTCCAGCGAGGTTCCTTTCATTTTCAAGGCAAAGGAGATGTCGCTTTATGTCTCATCATCCATGCATTGGGTGGCAGAAGAGGCCGAGCGCGTGCTACGGCTTGAGAATACATTGACATCCTTTTTGGAAGAATGCAAGGATGCCATAATAGCGTCCAAGGCTGTACTTGACACCCACGACGAGTACACTTCTCCTGACGCCGACTTTGCAGACGGTCACTGTGTGTCATTTAACGTCTACACGCTCAAGCAGGAAGACGAAGGTTGAGGAATTGACGACGTTTCGCTACAAAAACGACAATTACTTGATCTCGCTGCTCTGAATGACAGTGCCGAAGGCATCTGCAATCTCGTTCAAGGCCATCTTGGTAACTTGCTCTGCACTGGCTCCAGGGATATCACGGTCACCAATGGCGTCTTCCACACAGACTACATCATATCCCAGCTGAGCACCTTGCCTAGCCGTGGTTGAAACACATACATGTGCCTACAACGACGTTAGCATTCTGAGGCAGATGGGTGTGCTCCCTTCTGAGACATACCATATAACCAGTCAGCACAATCTTTCCACCTCCAAGCTGCTCGTGCAACTCGGTGTCCGCAAAAGCACTTGGATGGTTCTTTCTAATGATGATTTCGCCTTTCTTGGGAGCGAGCTCATCGAATTCTTCTGCGAGTTTTGTGTTTGGAGTGAACACAGGTGCGCCTTCGGGAGTGGAATGTGTAACGTGGACAATCTTGCCATTGCCGTCACGATACTTTTGCAACAGAGATGCGATGGCTTTGCGGGATTGCGGGGTGTTAGAGCACTTTAGCTTGCCTTCGGCATATTCGTTCTGGGCATCGATGATGATGAGTGTGCTGTCGGTGACACTTGCTGTGGAAGGAGGAACTCCAAGCATCTGACGGAAGGAAGTAGCTGAAGACATGGTGACGGTAGTATGGATTTGATGATTTGAGTCCGGGCAGCAACGGTTGATAAATTCAAGTGAACAAGCGGTCAATATACCACTCTCTCAAAGCTAGACCTCCATAGAGGGGGGGAATGATGTATCGATTTAGTGTCTATGACAGCCGAGGCCCTTGTCCAATGACATAGTCAATATACCTACCCCTCCACCCCTCGATTTTCCCCCATACCCTGGTCCAAACTTCCTGTTTGACCGTGCTGTGGCTTTTACGATGACAGCCGTTGGCAACAACAGCATTTGGAGATCGTTCCTTGGCATGATCTTAACAACTTCAACCACTTCACTTCACTCTGTTTCTTGACACACTCAATTCTGCTGAACTCTTCTTCTTTTTTTTGTCCATGCAAAGCGAGGTACTTGGCTTGTACCAACCTCGTCGATAAGTGTCAAATTTCATGGCGTATCTGTCGATTCTGCCGTTGATTGCGACATCAAAACGATGCCATGGATGTAGGCAGACAAACCATTTCAAGGGACGAGATCAGAGTACAATTTCATCTATATAATGTGTTCCAAACACATTTGAAGCACATACGGCCACAGTCAGCTGAAGACTGGGCATCCACACTGATTGCAGCACCGTCGACGATCGGAATCCCGGTCAATTGACCTGTTTTCCGGTCGCTAAGCATCCTGGAATGTGGTCGCGAAGGTGGACGTGGCCGATGCGCTCTTTCGCTGCGCTCCGCCTGTTTTTTTTTTTTTGTTTTTTTTTTCTTCTCCTCAGAGAAGTTTACCGGAGGCAGCGGCGTCCACCCGCAGACGTCTCTACACACCTTTTCTCGATGACCAATCCCAACCTATAGTGCCTTGCGCTACTAACATCCCATCCTCCGACCTCACAGCATTCGCGCGACTGTTACGCTACGCCCAGTCCTGCTCTGACAGGAGCTCCTACGGCCCTACTTCTTTATCTAGTAATAAGTGAGACTTATAGCGATCGATAGAATCTTAGGAGGTATCGTTCTGAATAGTATTTATACATAGATAAAGTCTAATAATTTAAGAAATATGGAAGAAATAAACAAATAACACATGAATGTATAGAGCTCTTATGGTATATAATCAATCCTGCTCGGATTCGGCTCCGCCTTTCATCATATTATTATCCCATCTTCCTTCCCTCTTCTCCCTCTCAAACCACATACGTGCAAAGTTCTCGGCTTCATCAATGTCATCCGCGACTCGTGTACACGCACACTCTTTCGTCCAAGTGTCGTGATAGTTGATGTTCTTGCCTAGTTTCGAGTCCATGACCACATGAGGAACACCGATCAAAGTGCTCAAGATATGTCCATGCAGACGATCGGTGATGACGAATCTGGCGGCACCGAGCATGCGGAAGCCCTCGACAGCCTTGGCCCAAGCACGTTGGTTCTTTCCCTTTTCATGGTCTCCGGCAGCGTCGATTTCGGGAGTGGGTGTTTTCTTCCAGTCCACTTTCCAATATGTGACGTTGCCTGCATCGCCACCTAGGTCTAGCTGACCGTGTCCGAATGGAATGGATTTGGAGTTTCCGGATGAGATCTCCATGTCATCACGAGCGAGGATGAGGACGTCGTACTCTTTGGGGGTGTTCTCGCGGAAGTCAGGTCGAGATCCCCACATAAAGGCAATGTCGGGAGTCAGAGCGGTCTTGATCTCTCCATTTCCGATGCCAGGGACTTCCACGTCTTTTGTTGTGACTTTCTCGCCCTTGAATGTCTTTTCGAGCCAGTCGTAGCTTGGTTGGTCTCGACCAGCGAGCTGCAAGTTCGGGTGCGACAGGAAGGCCTTCTTGGTGGCGTTGATACGGTCGGGCTTGGTCATAAAGATGCTTTGAGGGAATGCACGGATGGGGTAGTCGGTGAAGTGCTTGATCATTGCCATTCTTGATGGTTGATCCTCCCAATAATAGTCGTTGAAGTTGCCACCACCAGCCATGACGATGCCGGAGTGGTTTTTGTGTGCATCCAAAGCCTTTGTGAATCTGTCCATGTCGCAACCCTTGTCCATGAATCTGCACGCTTCCATGGTCGTAATGCCCATCATGCTCAGCAGAATCTGCTGGGCGGCCCAGATGGCTGCATCGCCTTTGTTTTCCGTCTCGAGATAGCCCCAGATGTTGACATAGCGAAGACCCTTGAAAAGTTGCTGGTATTCTGATATGAGTCGTTGTTGAGCTTGGACGACCACGCTCTCGCAGCCAGTGTCCGGAGGAGTGGTCTTGTCATATGAGACCGAAACCTGGTTTGATGTAGTTTTCGGAGGGTTTTCTTTCTCAGAGCTTGTTGTCACATTGCCCTTGGAAGGAAATGAGTTGGACGCAAATTCCTTCAAGTCATCGAGATGTAGAGAATTCGGGGTAGGTACTGTGCCGCTGTGGAATATAGTGACGAGAATAAGGAGGAGTAGTACGGATAGACAGATGTATGAGGTTCGAGTTGAGAGTGCCATGTTTGCGAGTCACAGAATCAATCGTAAATGCGGAAGACTTACAGTAGCATGGGCCTTGATATGTAGATCCTCGGAGACCCCTTACGATCGCATGCGGGGCGAAGTCCACGTTTGGATAGGAGTATGGGTACTGTCAGAAAAAAGCAGCTGCAAATCACCAACGGTCTCATATATTAGCAATGATCCAGGTCCTGTATCGGAACACGGTCTTCGTCATGAAGGCTAGAATTGTCAGTGTCCGACGCTTGATAGTAAACTATATATCAGATTAGGATGCCTAGTTCAGTCGATTGCCAGTGCTGATTTTTTGCCAATGTTTTCCATCTATCAGGGAAAGGCATGCTCCACTGTGAGAGGTCAACTTGGAAGTCCCCCTTCCGACAGGATGCAGTTCGGCTGACGGATTGGAGTTTCAAGGCTGACCAAAGCCGTGCTGATTTTATCCCCCGGCTTGGCGGCATAACGGTTTGCCTAGCCTTCAAAAACGCTTTGGCAAGAGGATTCTGAGATATCACACGGGCGGGAAGATATCCACTTACCGACCGAGAGGCCGCTTCTTGACACATACACACACCTGTATTGCTTTCTGCGCGGCCGTATAGATTCATTTTTCTGGGAATTTTGTACCGCCATCCACTCAGAAACATGTCCAAACACAGCTGGGAATCTTGATATATCCTCTAATGACTCAACCTTGTGTATATCTGCAGGGGAATATGAGAGCCATGCGGAAGATATGCAAGAGCGCCGATGCGTCAAGGGTTATCAATAACGTTCTTATTGTACATCTCACGATTGTGGGACTCCCCTAATGCTAGAAGGAGCATGATGCATTGGTGACCACACATGCCGTAATTTGCCTGTTGGTTCCAACGCTCGCAGCCCTTTTGTCCTGTTGGGTATTGCCGAGTCAGGCTGACAGGGGATAGGAGACAGCACTGTAAAAGGCCCTAATGGATAAAGAAGAAAAGAAAGTGAAGAAGACATACTCCCGGCACTCCTACGTTTTGGAAAGCATCTCATTCAGTCCGAAATGTCGCCCTCAGAGTCACCGTCACGTGCCAAGGTCGCCCTGACTGTCCTGTTTCACTCAAGTTGTGCTGTTTCGGTAACATTGATCTCGAAATCAGCGTTGAATGGCATAGAAGCGCCCATCTCGTTGCTTGCTTTGCAAACATGTGTGCAAGTGGCACTCCTTACCCTGGTTGGCAAGCCGCTTGGTTGGATTCAGTTTCGCCGACCTCTATCTGTGAGTCTGACATGTTCAGTGCTCCATCGCCTTCGCGTTTCTGACCTTGTAATCAGGCCTGGAAGTCTTTGATACCGTTGATGCTTGCCCGTCTGGTTGGTATATTGGCCAAAACATTCTGTCTTGCCAGTGTGGATGCCTCGTTATATCAAATTGCTAGAGGCTTGCTGCTGCCGTTCACATTACTTCTGTCGCGCTTCTTTCTGCATCCTCCGCCCTACAACCCACCACTCTCACTCTTTGGCTGTGGTATGATCATGGCAGGCTTTGCTACTGGAATGATCACGGATCTGGGAGCAATGCTCACGAGCATCAAGGGCCTGTTGCTAGGAGTCGGCTCGAGTTTTACCACGGCTGTCGAAAGTGTTGTTGTTAAACGTTTCCTAACCAAAGGCGACGAAGGCATGTGGCAAATGGTGTGGATGACGAATTGCATGGCATTGGCGTGCTACTTACCACTCTTCGTCATCTCCGGCGAGATGGTCACTTTCTCCAATCTCTACTCCGCGGCAATGGACCTGGATGCAACCAAGCAGTCAGCCGCCATCGAAGCAACCACGCAGCTCCGGGCTTTCCTATGGACAGCCACTGCTACCGGTGGCGCAAGTTTTCTTCTGACACTGGCGACATTCTTGCAAATTTCAGTCACCAGTCCAACCACACACATGATTGTTACCGCTGCTCGCGGTGTTGCTCAGAGTGGTCTTGCCGTACTGATCCTCCATGAAACCGTCACTATTGGTAGGGTCTGGGCTATGGTATGCATCCTCGGCGGAAGCGCAATCTATGCTTGGGGTAAAGACAGGGCCAAAACCCGGGTCAGCGAACCAGACAACAGAGGTGTCTACGAAAAGCTAGACCAAGAAGAGGCAGGAAATTCCGAAGGAATCGAGATGTTAAAACGATAATGCATGCATTATTTGACTCCTTCTTATAGAGGAGTTTACATTCTACTAAGCATTTAATAAGAGATAGCAGAAGGGGATTAAATAAGATAATATAATCAACTTTGGTACAGAGTCAAGATTATATACTACTACTACATGCTTTTTGTTTTGTTTAGGACATCCATACTATTTATTTCAAACTTGGCTAGTTATTTACAATGATAGTAAGGAGCAAGGTAATCGAAATTTTTGTATTTATGCCCTTATAAGGGTAGTAGAAAATGGTAGAAGATTAGTATAATCCTAGGGCATTATTATGGCCTGGTATCTAGTAAGGATATCTAGTCACGTAGTTAGTACTCGTAAAGCGGAGCAGTGTCAAGTGATAATGTGGAAGAAAGGTTGTACGTGTGGATACAGTCGTGCTTCAACCAGTAAGCTATAACAATTAGTTGAACACATCGTGACTGGAAGTCAAGTTGTGTTCCTATATACTGTAAGGAATTCGACGTGTTCTGTATGGTCTGTCCTGCTCTCTGTTGTTCCCCACACTCATGGCGGAACACAGCGCTGCACGTGCGACCCTGTCTTTGCAGGATCGTAACAGGAATTCAACAGTAAGCGGCTTTTAGAGATAGATCATCGAGCTCCACAGTTCCGCTACCGAAACCAGATTTCATGTTAGATCCAATCGAGGGATCACGTCGACCAGCTACAGAGTTGAGCAAGTGAAGGCTGTTGTGTCAGAATTGTAAATGACTCCTCTTATGGTTACAGAGCGTAGGGATGTCGAGTCAGATGCTTGGCAATGTGTGTCCGAACAAAGTGTTCACGGACGGTCGATCACCTGGCTTGGCGGCATATTCATGTTAATGAACATGAGACTTTAACAGTCTTAAATGTTAGACAAGACGTCGACGACTGACGGTGCTGAATTGAGCTCTGTAAAGCACATTCGTGCTTCCATGAGCATCTACAAGTTCGTACATCTAAACATGTAGATTGGACCATGAATCCGTGCCGCACAAGTCATGGCGCACTAGGCGTTAGAAGACGACTTGGCAAAGTTGGTACAGGATCGAGATTCGAGACGGGCCTGTAATTAGAATGGGAGGCGGCGCAAGCGCTCCTGCTGACATCTCTCTCTGTCCAGTTGAAAGAAGAGGCTGTCGCATTCGATATAGTATCGTCAACTATTGAGGGGAACGCGACACAGCCAATGCAGACGGATGAGGTAGAAGTAAAGAAGGCTGTATAGCGAATCGACGTGCCCATCACACAGCAGCTTCGGTCGTCTTGTGCCATGTTGACTGCATCTCGCTTCAGCGGTCGCTTTGTCCAGTTCCTGCTGCTTGCCGCTACAGTCTTGGTATTGACCGTCTTTCTCTACACAAGGGCGGATGACATTCGTACGGACAAGAACATTCCGACTCTGGGAACCGAAAAGACCCCTTCGCGGAAGCATCATCCTATCGACGACTTGAGAGACAAAGCCGAACATGAGTACAAATCTCTACTCGCAAAGGAGTCACACACCCTTGGCCATGCAGCGCGTGCATACGAGAGTCGCCGTGGTCGACGACCCCCGCCAGGTTTCGACATTTGGTACGAGTTTGCGAAAAACAACAGTGGCTTGGTTGTCGAAGATTTTTTCGATCGTATTCACCACGACTTGAACCCCTTCTGGGCTATCCCTGCTCAGAACTTGCGTCTACAAGCTGGCGATCTCTTCCATCGTATTAGCATACGAAATGGCACCACTTATCAGACAACCGATGAGTCGCGAATATGGCTGGACTTGTGGGAGGATCTCATTGGCACAATCGCTGGCTATCTTCCGGACCTGGACGTTCCGATAAATGTCATGGACGAGTCGCGCGTCGTTGTTCCTTGGGAAAAGATATCCGAATACATGGTTGAGGAAGAGAGGACACGAAAGATAGTGAGCGCCTCAGAGGCTGTGCAGAAGTTCAACAAGACTGTTGTCGCACAAGGTGAAGAAGTACCTCAATTCGATGCTAGGTGGCATGGGCTTGGCCCATACTGGGACAAGGCTGTCGTTGGCTGTGCTCCCGACTCACCTGCTCGACACTATACACCCGAGGTAGATTATACCAGATTCCCGCCGTTGAACAACACCTACCCTGAACATAGCTACCGAGGTTATGTCTCAAACTGGACGCTCACCAAATCTCCTTGCGGCAACCCGGCGTTACAAGGATTGCATGGCTCATTCGTCGAACCCATCTCAATATCCAACTCGGACACACTCATGCCCATATTCGGAGGCTCCAAGCTTCCCGTGAACAACGAGATATTACTACCACCCGCCATGTACTGGACTAAGGATCCGATGTACTCTGGTGGCAAGAATCACGGTGGTTTGTGGAACCAAAAGTACGACAAGCTTATGTGGAGAGGTGCCGCTTCTGGTGGACGCAACAAGGACACTACATGGACGAGATTCCAACGGCATCGATTCGTGTCCATGGTCAATGCAACGAGTGTAGCCTTTGCCGAACACAGTGGAGAACAGCAAAACTTTGAAGTACCCAGACCAGGAACATATGATCTGCCTGATGGAGATTTGGCCGAATGGGTAAGCACGTTTGGTGATGCAGCATTCGTGCATCTGGTCTGTTTCCCAGATCCCAACCCACCGTATTGTGACTACACGGATCACTTCTACGAGGTTGCCAATACCATGCCCATGAAGAAGCAATACGACAACAAGTATCTACCCGACATTGATGGAAACTCATTCTCGGGACGTTACAGAGGGTTCCTGGGGTCAACTTCACTGCCTATCAAGGCTACAATCTACGACGAATGGCACGACTCAAGAATGGTGGCATGGAAGCATTTTGTTCCCATGGACAACACTTTTATTGACATTTACGGAATAATGGCCTACTTCCTTGGGGGACGAGATGAAGCGGGTGAACAAATTGCTCTGGCCGGCAAGGAGTGGACGGAAAAGGTGCTACGACGTGAAGACATGCAAATATACGTCTTCAGGCTATTGCTGGAGTATGCCAGGTTATGTGACGATAACAGGGAAAGGCTCGGTTGGGTGGGACAATCGGAGGAATTATAGGTAATGATGTGGAATGGGAATCAATGATGGACGAATCTCGCATGGAGACGATTGGAATGATGCTAGCTTCCTCTCATAATGACGATATTCGTTTTTGCTCTATAAGAATATACATTCAGATAGCATTGCTTGTACACTGTAAGGACAGCATCTGCATGATTCAGGTTGCCAAGAGATGGAGGCGGGGTGGGAGAAGAATTGCGGCGAGGCGGGCGGAAAAGCGAGCTTCGGTGTGTGACTGTTTGGAGCCAAATCGGTCAATCTTTTGGTGCAAAAAAGTTGAATCATAACCCACCTTGCATAGCATTCCAGTCACAACGCATTCGTGAGAACAAGTCGAAGCGGTGCATGCGCGCGTTTTCCACGAAAAGAGCAGCAGCAGCAGATTTCCTTGGTCAATTCACTTGCGTCCGAAGAAACACCCGTTTCCTTCGACCTTTTAGTCAGCACTTCCGCGCATACAGCGATAACAACAACTCTTTCCGCCTCTACCTGGACCAAAACCAAGGCGTCACCATGGAGAATCTTACCACATCTTTGAAGTCACTGGGTCTGGACCATGTGCCTCAAGTCGAGGACCTGCCGGTCTTCCCTACCCTGAACCAGGCCGACATTTACCGTTCGCACATTGCTGAGCTCTTGTCGCCCATCGTTGGTGTGCCCACCAAGCAAGTCTACACTGCCATCCAGCGCACCATGATCTTGGACTATGGCGACTTTATGCTGCCCGTCCCTGCTCTGCGCATCAAGGGCAAGAAGCCCGATGAGCTCGCCCAGGAGATCAAGGAGAAGGTCTGCCTCATAGCTGCTTCTGCTCTTATATGGCCTGCAGTCCCGCTGACTTACCGTGCAGTTCCCTGAATCACCGCTCATCCAGCCTCCCACCGCCGAAAAGACATTCGTCTCGTTCTTCCTCAAGCCCGAACCTCTCGCTCGTCTGACCATTCCCTCCGTCCTCAAGAACGGCAACAAGTACGGCTTCAACCCCAACCTCGGTCTCAAGGACCCCAAGGACCCCAACTCTCCCAAGCAAAAGATGATTGTCGAATTCTCCTCTCCCAACATTGCCAAGCCTTTCCACGCTGGTCACTTGCGTTCTACCATCATCGGAGGTTTCCTCAGCAACCTGTACGAGGCTGCTGGCTGGGACGTTACTCGCATGAACTATCTTGGAGACTGGGGCAAGCAATACGGTGTTTTGGCTATTGGTTTTGAAAAGTTCGGTAATGAGGAGGCCCTGGTTGCCAACCCCATCGGGCACCTTTACGACGTCTACGTCAAGGTCAGCTCCATCTCTCGCGAGGAAGCAGACAAGGTCAAGGAGCTCAAGGAAAAGATCACCGAACTCGAGGCGAAGAACGAGTCTGCTGCTGAGCAAAAGGCCGAGATTGAGAAGCTTGAGAAGGAGGGCATTGACCAACAGGCCCGTGACTACTTCAAGCGCATGGCCGACGGCGACAAGGATGCCCTGAGCGTGTGGGCTCGTTTCCGTGACCTGTCCATTGTCAAGTACAAGGACACCTACAGCCGTTTAAACATTCACTACGATGACTACTCTGGTGAATCTCAAGTCAAGACCGAGAGCATGGAGAAGGCTGCCAATGTTTTGAGCGACAAGGGCATCAGCGAGGACAGTGATGGTGCCGTCCTTGTTGATCTCACAAAGTACCAAAAGAAGCTCGGCAAGGCTTTGGTCAGGAAGAGGGACGGTACTACTCTGTACCTCACCCGTGATATCGGTGCTGCCGTCGAGCGTCACCAACACTACAACTTTGACAAGATGATCTACGTTATCGCCTCGCAACAGGATCTGCATGTTGCTCAGCTGTTCAAGATTCTCGAAGTCATGGGTGACGAGTACACCGAGGTGTCCAAGAAGTGCCAGCACATCAACTTTGGTATGGTTCTGGGTATGAGCACTCGCAAGGGTACGGCCAAGTTCCTTGACGACATTCTCCGTGATGTCGGTGACAAGATGCACGATGTCATGAGGAGCAACGAGAACAAGTACGTTCAGGTCGAGAACCCTGAGCAGACTGCCGACACTCTCGGTATCTCTGCCGTCATGGTTCAGGATATGAGCGGAAAGAGGTGAGTAATTCCGATGTAAAAGATGACGCGCGACAAAGCAAAGAACTAACACGAGCAACAGAATCAACAACTACGAATTCGACATTAACCGCATGACTTCATTCGAGGGTGACACCGGCCCATACCTCCAATACGCCCACGCCCGTCTCTGCTCAATTGCTCGCAAGGCCGAGCTCAAGCCCGAAGATCTCGCATCGGCCGACTGGTCCTTGTTGAGCGAGAAGCACGCCGTTGACGTGATCCGCTCTCTCGCACAGTGGCCCGATGTCTTCCTCAACACCATCAAGACTCAAGAACCTGTAACAGTCTTGACTTATCTGTTCAAGATGACTCACTTGTTGTCCAGCAGTTACGAGCAGCTTCACGTTGTCAAGGCTGAGGGCGAGGTCAAGAAGGCTCGTGGTGCTCTCTATACCGCCGCTCGCCAGGTCTTGTCCAACGGTATGAGGCTGTTGGGTTTGAACCCTGTCGAGCGCATGTAAAGTAGTGCTTGCTTGGAAGGGACAGAGAGTGAGATTATTTGCATGGCGCATGGGCGAAACAAAAAACGATGGAATGGATGATGAATGGGTTGATGTGATCACGCTTCAGGCGGTGACACTATGTTTACTATTACTATGAAATGCAAAGAAGATCTACCTATATCATGAAAAAAAGATCAAGGAAGAGACAATTGTCTGTTCTTAACGACTTGAGTGAGTAGTGGTGGTTGAGTTGAGACAAAAGCAGGGTCTGATTCGGACAGGTGACAGAAGGCTAAATCGCTGGTTGCCGTGGAGTCGGTGTTTGCAGATCAACACACTGAGCGTGACTGACGCAAGAAAGCCCAGCCTTCTCTCTCCGCACGCCCAACCTCCTCAATATATGCACCAGCCACCACCAAACAACCACTCTCCGGTGTGATTCTTTCTAAACTCTATCCCCGGTTGTTTTTTTTTTCTCTTTTTCCCATACCATCTCGCCGTTTTCCATCACACAATGTGCGTTCTTGTTCCTACAACGCTCTGAACCGTTGCTATCTGCAATCGATACGACCTTTTGATATCGGCTTTAACCTCCGACAAGACCTTGAATCTGTGTTATACAGCAGAACCACAATCACCAAAATCAGGGACTCGGGCTACGGCCTGCGTCACCATTTGATCCATCATGGCCCCCGTCGACTCACATGTCCTGACGGCAGCCAACACGACGACCCTCAACACCACCACAAAAACCTACACATCCAACATCCTAGCTCGCGCAGCTCTGCCCACAATCGTACCATGTTCAGGCTGTATGGACCCTTCCAAAGTGAACAACAAAGCTTTCTTCGCCCTCTTTGCCCTCCTTGGAGTCGCTTGCGTCTTGACTTCCATCTGGTTCTTCTTCTGGGCCAAAAACGGCGGTTTCCAATTCCGCCCCGGTGACTGGGAAGATTACAAGACTACCGTACTCAGACGCAAAGGTCCCGATGGAAAGACCATTTACAGTGGTTCCAGAGGTACTCGTTACAGTACTTATAACAAATCCGATCGTATTGCTGCCAAAAGCGTTGTTGGCTATGACGAAAAGGGAAGGAAGGGTGTGAGAAGTCAAAGGGGTTTCGGTGGATCGCACTCCATCTATTATTCCGATGACTTTACGATCTTCAGTGGCAGTCGTGCTGATGACATGTCCGAAGTCATGACCGAAAAGGGCAACAATTCTCGTCGTCCACACACCCGTGGTGGTCACCAAGAACAAGACCTTGGTCACTCACGTCGTTACCGCGACAGAGATTTACGTGAATACAAGCAAGAGAAACCCGCTCGTGTCGGTGGCATCAATCGATCAGCAGACGGAACCCAATACGACTACAGCGACAGAAGCGAAACCATGACCGAACTCACCGATCGCTCCACCGCACCCTTGAACCCCAGCAACAACGCATCCAACGACCGCAAGCGCGCAAAGGCGGAAAAAAAAGCAGTGGAAGATGCAGCGCGCATGGAACGCAAATGGCGCAAGGACGCCGAACGTGCCGCCGCCGCTCTCGCACGAGAAAACGCCGCTTCTACTTCTGCTCCCGCTCCTCGAAACAAGAAATCAGCAGCTCCTGCAAAGGAATCTGTCCCTCGTTCTTCCCACCGCCGTCGTCAAGAATCCCGTTCGCGCTCCAGCAGTCCCAAGAAATCTGCTTCCAAGCCTGCTCGTCGTGATTACTCCTTTTCCGGCGGTCCTGATGAAGTATCTACGGTTTATTCGGGAAGTCAGACCGTGACTAGTGGCACGCAATCGAGTTACTATGATGCGTACAGACCTGTTGCTCAGAACAGTCCCAGTGGGGCTAGACAAGCTGGGTCCAGGAATTCTTCGGCTAGTCCTAGTAAGCAGAGGAGAAGCAGTAGATATGAGAGTGAAGGAGGTTCTTCCAGAGGTTACGAGAGTGGTAGGGGGTATGAGAGAAGGGAGAGGCAGAAACCCAAGGGCGGAAGAGATGTCATGGCGGGTTACAGGAGGGGGATGGACAGTCTGGCTAGTGATTCCGAATAAGAGTTACTCTTTTGAATTTCTTGCTGAAGAAGGGATGGAAGATGGGATGTACAGAGGCAGTGAGACGATTAAAGCACAAGCTCCACGGACTTGTGCTTTGCTGATTGACGGATTGACGAAGCGGGTTCCTCGTTCTTGTTTTCTTTTTTTTTTTTCCCTTCACTTTTACCAGCGGCACAGACAGACAGATTGCATGATAGCGATTGAAAGCAGGGATGGGAGAACTGTTCATACATGGCCAGAACCAACTACAGAAAAACACCAGCTATACATAGAAACAGTAATGAACAAATGAACAAATGGATACCAAAAACGATCAGAAGATCATCTTAGCAACGAATAATATTCCCTATGCTGCTCGAGAAGAATATAGATCATTCCCTGCCACTTGACATGTGGAGTCGATTTCATGCGTAGAATTGGTTATCTTCCCCCTCCTCTGAAGGACACGAAGTTGATAGCCAAAAAGTCCCTGTCCGTATGCCTGATACCACTGGATGCATGCTGGTGACTTGGCAGCACTGCTCACAAGTGACTTCCTATCCCAACAACCTCAGATCTTACGGCACGGGGGTGGTGTCAAGACTCATAATGGTTTCCGTGAAACACGATACCTCCCCTTTCAGACGACTCATCTATATACAGAAGGGAGTCACGACTACAAAGAAGAGGTCCATTGAGAGCCCCCCCCCCCCCCTTACTTTGAAACAAGGCATCCAAGAGCTCTCAATGGAGTCATCATTGGTAGTAATGGTCTCTCTGTATATAGATAAATCACCTTGAAACGCGTCGTGTTTGCGGAGACCCTCAATGAACCTTGACACCCTCGGTGCAGTTTCTCGTCAAATCATTTGAAGTGTATACCAGCCCATTGTTGTCCAAGTCTCTTCTTCTTGACTTGCCTGCAATCCTCGATGCCAGAACCTAGACTCCTTGTGCTGATGAGTCGAGTGGTGATCTGGACATTGGGTCTGGTGTTTGAGTCTGTTAGCCGGTCATCTGCCCTTTTTCGTACCTCGCAGGAGGGGATGGTCTTTCCTCCTTCTCCATGCTCATCGTAACCGGATCAGTCCATCCGCCTGACTGATCTGACGTGATTGAAACATTTCCTCGCAATAGAGATACCTGCCTGTACATTTTTAATAAGGCAAGAAGTCCCAATCCTGTTCCCTCATAAACGCATCCCAATCCTTGCCCTCATCTTCCCCACAGGCCCAAAAACTCTCCAACACCTCCAACGCCCGATAAATGTTCGGAATCCTGAGCAGTTCGAACATGTTAAGCAAAAACAACCTGACTCTATCCCTGTCTTCACCCAAGGCTTCACATCCAGCGGCAAACAATGGCGTTGTCAACACGACTAAAGGTGTCAATCCAGCCGTTGCGGTTATGCTTTCGATAAGATCAAGTATCGTGTGTACCGAAGCTTGAACGAGAGGAGATGTAGCGGGATGTCCTGAGATACGACGGTGTATGTAGATCAACGCCATATGATGCCAAATCTCGTTACTCGCCAAAAAGTCCAGTTTCTGTCTCGTCGAGAGTTTCTCTGCAATACCAGGACGGAAAGCAGGTGGATCGGTCGTTTGAACGGAAAGTCGATCTCGGATACAGTGTTCCAAGTACACTGCTTCGTTGTCCAGGTCATCGTCTGAGAGAATCGTGGGTTGGGAATAATTCCTACGTTCCCAGGCCGCTGCACCGATTTGTCGGAACAGCGGGGTGAGATCGGTGGTGAAGCCCGCATATTCGTCTAGGAAAACAACGTCTTGGTCTTCACCATCCAAGGTTTGCAAAGTTGATTCTAGGCGCGCTAGTTGTCCTGATGCTAAGCCATCTGCTGTAAGTGCTACAAAGCTTTCGGTCATATTGTACCATCTTTTCAAAAAGTATCGTGTGCTATCTCTTTGCGATGAGGAGTAATTGGACCAGGATTCGATGGATAACATCAATGCTTTTGCGCCTTCGAAGTGAGTGCGCCATGTACCTGGTCTGTCTCCTCCAGCATGAACTTCGCAGAGAAAAAGTGTGCGTATTGTGGCTAGTAAGACACTACTTTTCGTCGCATCTTTTTCTAGCAAGTCGGCTTGGAGGAGGATAAGACTGTTACTTAGAAGACGAGAGATCAAAGGATCGGTCCTAAGAGCCGGACTTGCCAGTCCTGAACGAGATTTTTGGTGGATGGCCGATAGTGCTGCTGTTGCGTAAAACAAAGTTGGGTTTTGGAGGGCTGCTGGGATGATTACTTGACAGACGTCTTTCTGGACTGTGGAATGACAGGATATTACGTGTGAGGTTCCATGAATAAAGTGGTCGAGAAGATAGCGATCTATGGATCCAAGATTGCTCAAGGGGTCAATGACGGGATACAAGGAGGTTATATCGTTGTAGTCCTCGTCGAGTATCATTGTGATGGGAGATGCTGACGGTGCTACCAGTTCTAGAGAATCTTCGTGACCTTCTGATGGTAACATAGTCGGCGAGATGACTTGCTCCGACGGTTGCTTATCAGGTTCAGATACCACAGCAGGAGTCGTCCTCTTCATCCGGGGCTGAGTCTGGAAGCTCTCGACAGTGTAGACAAATCCTTTCTCAGTACTACCTATCCCAACATCAGCATTCGGCTCCTATCAATCTTAAATATTCTCTCCACATTCATGTAGTAAATACCTTTCTTAACAGCATCAGTCCTTCCAAACCTCGACTGAGCAAACGATCTCCCTCCCCATCTCAAATTGACCTCATAAACGCATTCAACATTGGCTTCCTTACACCTCCTACATTCCGGTTTTTCTTCATTGCATTTTTGTCTCCTTTTCTTGCAACGAACGCAACCGCTCCAAGATCTTTTCGTAGTTTTGGGTTTGGTTGCCGAGGTTGGAGTCGTGCCACTCATTCTTTTTCTTTTTCGATATAGAGCTTAAGTCGAATGAATTGACCGTGCATACTGCGCTACGGTGAGTAGAGCCCAGGAGGTCTTCGATCGGTGAGTCAGATAGTGTAGTCAGTGGTACAGTCCGAGAGCGATAGGTTGG
The DNA here is from genome assembly GCA_026013035.2 of Dothideomycetes sp. NU30. Lineage (NCBI taxonomy): Eukaryota > Fungi > Ascomycota > Dothideomycetes > Dothideomycetes sp. NU30. Next base: position 140,839 of record BSBH01000027.1, read on the forward strand.
AATAATCGGATTATCGATATCGTGGAAGAGATAAGAGTGAGGAGATGGCCCAAAAGAGGCAGTTACAAGCGACGACTTGGCATGAACTTCCCTTCCTTCCCCACTACCCCTCCTTGTCGTTCAACTCTAACAAACCGTGACGGTATCTTGGCTATCGTAGTTGTGATTCGAACAAAGATGGAGGCCGCTCGATCTTCCATCTTCCATTGTGTTGAATATCCACTTAGTCCCAGATCCCGACGTTGAGACTTCACACTCGTCCCCCTTCTCATTACTCCATCCCCATCCTAGACCATAAACTCCTTAGCCACTACAAAGGAAAATGGTCGTACAAATATCCATCCGCAAATCGATCCGCTGGCTCCCAGACCCTCCTTCAGAACCAACATCAACCCTGGTCATAGACGTCGGCACCTATTTCATCGACCTCCGTATCCTCACATCTCCCTCCTCTTCCTCCCCATCCTCTCAAATCGACTGGGCGATGGCAGGGACCCGTACAGTCCTCTCCACCTTCCCGCTGAAATGTCGCTGGCATAAAATAATCTGTTCCCATGACACCGAAGCTCATGATGATGTTGGGGAGTTTGAAGACCTACCTGATGGGGATAGTTTGGAGACAGGAAGGATGGAGGATGCGGAAGGTGTGTTACGAGATTATGAGGAAGTTTGGGGAGAATTGGAGGTACGAGGGGGACAGGTGAATTGGATTGTGGGGAGGGAAGATGGGGATGGGGTTATATTTCTGGGTAGGGTGGGGGATAGGTATCAAGGGATGAGGAAGAGAAAGAGGGATGGTGGATTTGATGTTTTGAGGGAGGTATGCGAGGAGGGTAAGTGGGTTGCGAGATTCAGTGAGGGTGAGAATTTGATTTCTATGAGAGAGTTGGCGGAGGATGGTATTGATGTTGGGATGTGGAAGGAAGGCGAAGAAGTCGTTTTGAGAGGGATAAAGTTTGAGGTTTATGCGGTGGAGAAGTCTTGATTCAGAGCTTTTAAAATGTGAAATGTCTGAGGTTGTTGTCTATATCTAATCTATGTCTAAGAGGTATAACAACTGGAAAAAAAATCTATGTGGGTATATTCGTCAGATAATGCAAAGGACAGAAGAAGGAAATGAGAAGAAAAATAACAGAAAAAGAAAACAACATCAAAGGAAGTAAACAAAGACTTGTCTAAGATCACGAAGTCTTCCTTCCTCTAACTCTGGTAAACCAAGTAACGAAGTAGATCAAAACAACATTCGAAACAACCGTGAAGACCAAGAAGACACCCCAGTCCCTCCATCTCTGGCTATAATGGAAGTCCATTGTGGCAGAATACTGGCTGCCTTGGCTATAAGCACAGTACCCACAATCACTAGTGTCATCAGGGTTAACCAAATAACCTGGAGCTCTAGACAAGAAAGCTGCTGCGTAGGAGGCACAAGTTTGACCAGTAGGAGGATCAAAACGAGCCAAATCGGTGGCAGAGCAATGGACTTTGACAGGTTCGAGGAGGGTCGAAATGCTACCACCGAAGAACCAGCGGAAGGGTGTAAGCCAGTAAAGCCAATAGCGGTAAAAGGTATTGAGGGAGGCGTGAGGGACAAGTGTCCCTGAGAAAATCAAGAGGATGTTCCAGAAGAGAGCGCTAGCGAGACCACAGGTTTGCATGTTGGTGAACAAGGTGGCGAGCAATTGATTCCAGGTCATGGCAAAGATGCCCAAAGTCAAGAATTGCAGGTACTCGTAGCCGGCAATGTGGGTTTGGTTGGGGAAACCAACGGTCCAGTACATGATAAAGTAGATGAGAGTGAAGCCAACGACTTGGTAGGGAACTTCGACGGAGACAAGAGCGGTGGTAAGGGCAGACCAGGAGTAGATTCCGTTACGTTCACGAGCCTCATAAATTGCCATCTTGCTGAACCACATTGATTGGAGATCCGGTGCAATTGCGGGGATGATTTGAATGATGATCAAAAGGGAGAGAACGTAGTTTTGAAGACCTTGGACATCGGACTTGACCATGTAGAAAGTGAATGAAATGAACAGCTCACACCACAGGATCTTGAAGAAGCGACTGAAGTTGTAACTGCCATCACGCCAGACAGTGGTCCAGTGACGAGCAGACACGATCTTGATCTGGGGCCAAAGTGGAAGAGCGAACTGTCCAGTACTCTTGGCAGTAGTCTCAGTGACTACTACTGAAGTCTGCTTTTCGTTGATGGCTTGAATGGTTTGTTCGACGCGAGCCTTTTCGGGAGATTGGAGCCATCTTTCATGCCATTGAGCAGAGTTCTCACCACCAGCGACAGTTTCGATGATGTACTCGGCAGGGTTGTGCTCTGCGGACATCTGAGCACCATAACGACCAAAGTACTCTGCAACCTTGCTGGAGTTGGCACCAGTCTCACCAAAGTAGATAGTACGACCTCCAGGGGCGAGAAGAAGAACGTGATCGAACATTTCAAAGAGAACACCGGATGGCTGATGAATAGTACAGATGATGGGAACACCCTCAGCAGCAATCTTGCGCAAGAAGTAGACAATAGAGTAGGCAGCCTGACTGTCGAGACCACTGGTAGGTTCATCTAAGAAGAGAAGATGAGGAGGCTTGGCAGCGAGTTCAACAGCAATGGTAACACGTTTGCGCTCCTCGACACCGAGACCACCTTCACCAGGAGTACCAATCAGAGCATCAGCGATAGGACCAAGTTCGAGGAGGTTGATAATGTATTCGCAGTATTCCAGCTTCTCCGCTTTGGGGGTCTCGGCAGGTTGACGCAGAAGAGCGGAGAATTGAAGTGCTTCTCTGACAGTGCTGAAAGGCTCGTGAACATCCTGTTGCATGGCAAAACCACAAGAGCGACCAAAGGTACGATCGAGAGGTTTACCATTAAGAAGCATGTTGCCTTCAACACGTCCTTCGGATTTGCGCTGTGAGATAGTGTCCAAAAGAGTAGTTTTACCAGCACCAGATGCACCCATGAGAGCAGTAAGTTGACCAGGGCGAGCATAGGCAGTGACGTTCTGAAGAAGTTGCTTGTCCTGTCCACCGACAGGGACAAAGTAGTTGACATTTTCGAAAGTGAAGCAGGAGCCGGATTGCTCGGATTTGGTGGTCGGCCAACCTGTCATTTCCTCGCCAACACGAGTGGCAGACGAGGCGGAGGAAACGGGCTCAAGAGTGAGATCATGGATAGTACGGCCGGGCTGTTTCTCAACATCATCACCAAATGAGCTCGAACTTGGGCTTTCCTTAAGGGTTGTGGATTCGGCACCACGCTTGAACACATGTCCACTTGCGCCTCCTTGTTCGCGAGCAGTGAAGGTCAGACCGATCGCGGCGATGACCGTGTAGATGAACCACATAGCAATGATAATGCCAAAGTTACGCCACAGATGTGATCTCGACATTTCATATGTCAAGCTGAGATAAGTTGCTCCTGGGACATCGGCACTACCTCTGACACTTCCTGGCAAAGTACAGCCTTGGTAGCGAATGTTCGAATATTCGGGACCGTTTGGAACCAGTTGTGAGGCAGTGCAGGACAGAGTAATGTCATTAAATTCGTTGCCCATGAGTGCTTCCAGAGCCCAAGGAGAAGGTGAGATACGTCGCATCCAACTACCCCAGAGGTGAAGGGTAGGCCATGGAGGCGCGAAACCGGAGTAGGTAAGACAAGGAGGGATTGCTGCACCTGCCATCAACAGTGCAGTGTTAAGGTTGGGAGCACATGCACCCAGCATACGGAACAGGGCGCTGACAGCACCATAATGGACCCAGACGATGAGTGAGAAAATCCAGAATTGAGACGCAGTGTTCCCGAGACCAAGCATGAAGTAGTAACAGGCAGAGAAGATCAAAGCTTGGAACAGAGCGATAGGCATATCAGCAACCGTTTGCGCAATGAGGTATGCTGCAGGATGCGAAAGACCAAGTTTACGTTGTTTAACGATGATTGATCTCGAAAGGACAGTTGCAGGAGTCTCTGCAAGGGCGTTCAGGAAGAAGTAAATGAGCGAGAAGAAAATTGCACCGCCTCTTTCGTAAGATCCGGTAGCGGTCTTGGGAGCCATGTAGAAGCAAGAACCAGTGATAACAGCGTTGAGCACGTTGAGGACGAGCAAGGTGAAGAGAGTTCTGCGGTCGCCCCAAGTCAGTTGGTAGTGGCGCTTGATAGCAACACTTGTTTGTGCAAACAAAGACTGGGGCTGTGCGGCAGTCTTGGTGGTCAGAGAAGACTTGACACGTTTAACTTCAGCCTTAAACTCGTTGACGTATTGAGGGTTCGAAGCATGCTCGGCACGGTAATCTGCAATTTCTCCCTGCAACTGCTTGTAAAAGCTGCTGCTGCGGAAAGCCTGGGCAAACTCATCAGGAGTAGAGGGAACAGGTCCAACGTGGTCCTTCCTTACAGTCCTCTCTGTAGGAGAAGTGACAGAGGTAAGGAAATCGGGTGTTGTTTGTCTCGGCTCGCACAAATAGCCAAGATTGATGAAGTACTGACGGGCGTCTCCAGTCTTGCCGGAGAAGATCATGCGACCTTGGTAGAGGACCAGCACGCGATCGAAGCAGCCTTGGTAGATTGACTCGGCTGTTTGGTACATGGAAACGATGTTGGTCATTCCGGTTTCTCTCGACATGTCCTTCAGAAGACGACAGAAGGCCAACGCACTGCTGGAATCCAGACCACGGGATGGGTTGTCGAAACAAGCGACTGCCGGGTTGGTCGTCAAGACTTCGGCAAGAGAGACTCTCTTCCTCTCTCCACCAGAAACACCTCTCACGAATGCGTTACCGACAATGGTATTGGCTGTATGCGGGATACCAAAAGCATTCAAAAGTTTGGAGCGCATGTTCTGGATGAATTCTGCTGTGTTCTCCTTGTCCTGGGCTGGCTTCCGTAGCTTCAAGGCATAGTCCAGGGTATTGGCGACGGTGAGGTTAGCGAAATGGTTATCTTCCTCCGAGTTGAACACTATCTCATCGCTGTACATCTTCCTAGCTTCGGCTGATGATATTGTGGAATAATCGACCTGACCATCGACGTTGACAAAAGATTCGATATCGCTGGCAATCGCACGAAGAGTAGTAGAGCATCCAGCACCAGGAGTACCAAGGACCAGAAGAGTCTCGCCAGGACGGACAACACCAGAGACACCTTGAATCAGGTTGCGAGTGTTCTTTCGAGATCCGGCAAACAAGCGGACAGCCTGGTAGGGGAGTGTGATGACATTGGTGAGGACCCGAGCAAAATCCGTGACAGTATTTTCTTCTGCAGTAACACCAGTAACAGTCAAGTCCTCAAAGACAACACCGAGGCGACGACCATTTGGCCGATAGATCGGTAGTTCAACATTCTATGCAGTATTAGTATGTATGAATTGAGGTTTCACAAATATTCGCTTCCTCATCTTACCTCTTTCTCAGCCATCTTTCAGTGGACTTTTTTCCGAAACAACGCAACGAAAAAAATTGTATATCCACGAAAGATGTTGATTTGAGATTGAAGGGGGACATGACCGATTCTATATATCCTTGATCCATGACCCCGGATGTTTCTCAATTATCAAGCAACTGGATCCACTTGACGCTTCCAGAATTTCTTCCGCCGTTGCAATGGACGACACATGGACGTTCTGATAGATTGATGAATACCGATGGAATTGGTAGCCGCGTAGCCATGTCCCCTTATTGGTCCTTGCTACCGAGCTGTCAACAGCAACTGCTCGGCTTTGAAAGATGAATCAGAACTCTTCGGCGATACAGCCAATCGGAAGCTTCGTGCACTCATCCTCCACCGAGTTGTTTCCGACATGGCAAGGGGCCGCTCAATGATTCTTTCTCGGATCGGGTCTCTTCATCATCTTGGTCGGCAATTCATCATCAATAAAAGCTGAATGATCGTTGAGTATTGTTGCGTGCTTAGATGCCGGGCCGGAAGAACATTTGCTCTTCTTTTCGCCTGTTGCTCCTTTCAACTAATAAGTAGTATTTAAGGCGGAACGCGTAGTTTAAAAAGAAAAAATGACAGCGTAGATCTCTGTTAAGCTTGTCATCTGTCATATCTCGGAACATACGTCGAGGCCTACCATGATAATTAGAAGTACTATCAGGAAAGTTCTCCGGTTATTCAAGATGAAGAGGTCCTGGATAGTTATCTGCAAGATCGGTCTGGTATATAAAGTGTCTTTTCACATGGTAAAGCAAATGGACGGATATAAGAATAATGCATAGAAAAAGAAAACAAAAGAGAAATCCGATGGTATCATTTCTTCCCCCCAAACCAAAGTAAAACGTTCCTCCATCCAGATTTTACACAATTTGAAAGCTTTCACGAACGCCTTCGTTCTCTAAAGGATCCTCTTGCAGCCAGAGAAACTCAGGCTACAGGTTTGGAAATCCTGATATTACACATTATTTTCACCCATTCTCTCAATCATTGAGGCCGAAGACCTTCCTCAACTTCGAAAACTTCTTCTTCTTTGCTGACGACTCGTTGCGGTTCCCGGCAGGATCGAAATTTTTGAGATCATTTCCACTCAGGCTGCGTCTTCCAAGATCAGGTCGCATAGACTTTCTCATGGTTGGGACGTTTGTGCCGTCGCTGGTGACTGGTCGAGGATCATTCTCATTGGTAGCAGTAGTGATGGTTGCGGGGGTAGTGGGAGTTGCAGGCAATGGCCAGTTTTGTGGTGTAGTGCGTCTCTGCAACTTTGGAGCACGTGAGGTCGGACTTTGAGTAGTAGGTGATGCAGGTCCAATAGAGAAAGAACTTCCTCTACGAAGCAAACTTCCCATGAACCCTTTCCTACGAGTGGGTGTTGTAGGCACCTCAGGAATGTTCGAAGCGGCAGTTTGATCGGCCAGCTGTACACCTGGCTCTCGTCCACCGTTCATTGCAGCAACGTTACGCTTGGCCGCTGCCATTGCTGCATCGATGTCCGACTGGCTTGGTACCATGGGCTTCTTGGAGGTTCTTCCGGCACCCTTCTTCCCTTTACGTGGCTCATCGTCCGAGTCGTCAAGATCGGTAGAGTCTTCATTCAGGTCACGGCGCTTGGGAATACCGCGTACAGGTGCCAAATCACTAGGCATTTGCTTGGGCGGTGCAACAGGCGAATCCTCCTCATCTGAGTCGACAAATCTGCTCCGGAAGCCGGAAGAGGGGATAGCATCGTCTTCATCATCACTATCTGCAAATCGAGATCTGAAGCCTGATGATCTGGTCGATCTAGGAGCTGGAGCAGGCTCAGATTTGGGCTTGCTGAAACCAGACATGCTGAACCTTGTAGGGCTCTTCGCGTCACGAGCTGCTGCTTTACTGTTCTTGCCTCGCATGGTAGGTGTGTTGTCTACAGGAGCAGGAGGTCCGCGTAGAGAAGCTCTGACGCTTTCACGGTTACGACCCATGAAAGACCCAGTAGGCGACAGTGAGCGCAGACTCAGTCTACCTGCACTTTGCTTCTTTGGTGTTGGGGAAGTGGTTCGTGATGGAGGCCCAGCGTCCACCGATCCAGCTCGCATAGACCGCTTCATTGCATACTTGCCCATGGAATCCACCGTCGAGACCGAACCACGTCGCTTCTTCTTGAAACTGCTCTCAGAGTCAGAATCGTAAGCAGGCGGAGCAGCTGCGACAGGCTTGGATTGAGGAGGGTTTTTCGAAAGCTGCGCTTGCTTGCTAGCTGCAGCAACTGCAGAGGCAGAAGCGGGAGGTGCGGCAGGCGGAGCACTCCTTCTTGCTGCTGTCTTAGATTGACCATCACGCATGGATGATCTCATAGAACCTGAATTGGAACCTGATCCGCTCGAACGCATAGACGTACGCATGTGGGTTTCGTTGGCAACAGCTGGAACCTCTGCAGATTGACGCATGCTCTTACGCATCGTTGGGAATCGCGAATCGGGCTGTACGCTTGGGGAGATAGGAGTACCAGGAGAATCCATAGGCTCAGGCGCTTTGAAAGATGCAGGGTCTGTTATGTCCATACGTGCGGGCTTTTTCTTCTTAGGTTTCTGCACTTCAACCGTATTGGCCGTAGCAGCGAGCTCTGCTTCACGAGCCTCAGCCTCCATCTCGGCCTTTTTCGACCTGCTAAGACTACTCCAGTATGCTGTGGCCTGGTTCCAATTCGTATCTGGATTCGTCTCCGCTGAGCTTGATGAAACAGGCTTTTCAGGGGGAGGAAGTTTAGCGACTGGGCTATCAGGAGGGGTCATAGTGGCGACAGCTGGAGCACTAGGTGTAGGTTTTACCATGGCATTGAGGGATGCAAAACCACCATTGTCGAGATGAGAGAGGTCTTCTGCTGCATCTTCGTAATCTGCGCTATCGTCGGAATCAGATTCGTAGATAGGCTGCAACAATGGTGGATTGCTTTCAGCATGACTGAATGCAGCCTCGTCTTCACTAGACTCGATCTCATTCTCTTGGACAACCACGTTTGATGATTGGTTCTCCGTAGATACTTCCAGAGGACTTTCGTCCTCGTCTTCAAGTCCGGGCGTAGCTGGCTGGACTGCAATGTCCGGCACTTCCGTGCTGTGTGATTGAGGCTCAGGTTGCAGGACTTTTTCACTGGCCTGGACTGGTGCTTGTGGTTGTAGGGCATCGGCGTCCGAATATGTAGAGTTTGAATATGTATCGGCGGCCTCTTCATCCGAGCTTTCTGACATGGGTTCCTTTGTTGTGACTTCGAGTTGTTGAGATCCAGCAAGACGTCCCTTTTCGGCATGATGGTTTGCCAGTACCGCACCTAGGGCATAATCGTTGGAAGTTTCTTGGCGATCTGGCAGGGTGCTTGCGCTGGTAGTCATACTCGAAGACACAGTCTCAGTGACCTTTTCAGGAACTTCAGCCACTGGAGGTTTGCGCCCTCTGACGCTACCGAAAGACGGAAGTGCCGGACGAGGCTTCATGGTTTCATCATCTTCGGATGCCCAAGCTCCCGAAAGCTCTCTTCTTGCATTAGGATCCGTAGACGGGGAGACTGTTGATCCACCGTCACTAATTCTGACACTCTTCTTTCGCTTGGCGGGTTTAATGCCGTCCTGGGAGGCCATAGAGGTTGTATCGGAAGCGTCGCTCGCGGCTGCTCGAGAGCCGTTTGCGCTGACGTTTGGTGAATTCGTACGAATGGACGACGCCGGGGAATGGCGCATAGCCGATTTCATAGGCGAGACGGAACGGAGAGATGGTTGGTGCCTTACGTTTAGAGGGGTTGCCAGATTTTTGCCCTCGGCGAAATGGGCGCGCATGCCACGAGATGGGCTGACTGAGCCAGAAGAACGGCGTTGGCCGGTTGCTGTCCTGGGTATATCCAGGCTGACAGCTCTTTCGCGTGGCTTTCCACCAGGAGCGACATAGGCTTTGGCGGGACCCTCGGTCGTGCTTACGACACGGCCCATTGTTTTAACAGAGACTGATTTGGAGGGGGTTTTCTTAGTAGGCGTGAAGCTACTCTCGGCCGTGGCTTCGGCTTCGGGGTCTTCACGTACGACAGAAGGTTGTTTATGGAGAGTGCCACGGGGAGAGCTTGGTGTACTGCTTGCAGCGGATGGCTCGGTATCTGTAGGCGACGTGACAACGGCCTTTTTCTTCTTCTGAACTGGAGCGGGTTGGCTGGAGGCAGTCGGACCGGTTACAGGCGGCTGGGTCGAGTTGTGGGCGTTGACTGCAGAGCCCTGCGGCGCGGTATTCATAGTACCGTTGGCAAGGTTGGCGCCTTCGGCTCCTAAGAGTGCTTTCTTCTTCTTCTTGACGGGCTTGTCAGCTGCGGCTTGCACATCTTGGCGCATCTTCTGGGCTGCAGGAGACGAGAGGTCAAGAGCGGATTGTGGTCTGGCCAAAGGCGGGCCTCCACGTGGAGTCCCGTTGCCAACGATGGGCGAAGTGAAGAAGCCGGTGCTCGACTGTGGACGAGCTTGGCCGGGACCAGGGCTTATAGGGCGAGAGAAATTCACACGGCGATTGCTGTCTTCTCGGTCCAGCTCGGTCAACTGCGGCAGATCGGGTTTCCTGCTCTGCTTGGGACTGGCGACTCTGTTGCCTTGGTCGACGCTGGAGTACCTCTTGCCCCTGGCAGGTGTAGGAGACGTCACACGCATAGGCGGCTCCACGCTGGCAGATCTTCTGGGTGCCTGCTTTGCGAGGGATCCAGGGATTGCTGGGACCGGAGGAGCATTGGGCGAGGCGGGAGTGACTCCGTTGCGACTGGCGGGGCGGCCGGGCGAAGGAGAACGGAAAGTGCGCTCTGTCATGGACGAGTTGCTATCTCTTCTAGCCATACCTCGACCGCCACCGTTCCTGTTGGGTGTACCCATGACACTACCACTAGCGATTGAGGACTGAGAGCCCCTTCTGACCATGCGTTTTGTCTGCAGGCTTCCCACGGGCTCAGGCGATGTGGTGTGAGAGCGGAGAGCGGCAGCGGCGGCAGCCGATGACAGGGCGGTTGTGGATGGAGATTTGTGCATAAAAGCTGCGCTCGCTGCTATGGCGGCCGACGAGCTAGGAGGGGCGGCATGCGCTGGCTGATCACGTTCTTAGCGCGTGCTCTGAGTGGTGAGTGAATAGGACAAGAGGCAGCCGAGACTTACCGGCTGGGAGCTCGCGCGCCGACGAGAGAACAGGCCGGGCATCTTGACACGACTTGTCGAATGCTCGACTACACCGGACGACTTGGTCGGCGACTCGAGGCGTGGATGATAGCGGATGCGACAAAAGATTTAATACGTCTTGAGATACAATTTCAGCGCGTCACCAATCAATGAAACATGACGTCCACTCTTGTGTTGTTCCAAAAACACGGGGAAGACTTGGATTGGCTCGTAGAAGAGTCAGTCCTCTGACAGGCAAAAGGATGTCAGTCGCAAAAGCGGCTTTGTGTGGTGATATAGACGATGATCAATGGCGAGGTCGCAGTGGGCAGAGAGGAGACAACGGGCTGGAAAAGCAGACAAGACAAGACATGGAAAGACAAGAATGAAGGTGCTACAACTGACTTCCATCGAGACTGTGGCTGATCGTCATCGACGAGCAACGACGGCTCGTGCGCTTAATATTCGCAACCCCCTAGCTTCAACTCTTTTTTCCCTTGTATGCTTGAATCTCGTGGCGCTTAACCATGTTTTCTGCGCATCTTATCATGTGTCTGTGATTGAGATATCCAGCTATCTGCTACATACACCAACAACACGAATACATTGAAGATCTGATGGCACATCTGGGAGTCATCTGCAGGTATTCAGTACCGCGGACAAGCTTCTCGTTCTCGCATCTGATGAGCAGCGGCCCGCGTGAATGATTGCAGATCCCCTTTGAGCGTCAGCTTGGCTCATACATTCCCGGCACCGAGCTTCTCCACTGCTTATTTGTCAATTTCTTGGTTGTTTGAGTAACCTTGCCAACTGACGATTACTTATCAAAAACGACTCTTCGAGCCAGGCAACAATCACAACACACAAGCAGAGAGTGACAAGTGCCATAAATCGTTAAACATTGTCTCTATGTAATCGTAAGCATTCACAGTTGCCATGGCTAGCTGTTGTTCGACGGCTATATCGATATTCTTCGGATTTTGTATGGATTGAAAATCATGTTTCACATTCAGTCAAACAATCTTTTCCCCTCGTATACTACATACCTTGCGACGAGCACTTTTGCGACACACAGCCATATGTACAGGAAACACTCAATGAAGATGCATCGGATCTACTCGCTCATGGTTCATCGACCTCGGATGTCGAATGAGCCTATCGACCCCTCATTCTACGTAAGCTGTTTAGGTATGCACATATGGACTGCTTCACGTAACTTCTCTCGAAACAGTGTTATATAGATCCTGATCAACAGCTCTCATGTCGTCTTCGGATCCCCTTCCTCTTCCTGACGGAGTCGTCGAATCCTACGTCGACTGTACGGAATCATGCGGCCTTGTCTTCCATATCCTCTCAACAGGCCAGGACAAAGACCATGCTCGACCTCTGATACTCTTGACTCATGGCTATCCAGAAATAGCATACTCATGGCGCAAGATAATGCCGGCCCTTGCTCAACAAGGTTATTACGTTGTTGCACCAGATCAACGTGGTTACGGCAGGACTACGGGCTGGGATACTCGTCCATTCGACCAAGTCGACCTCAATCAATTCACCATGACCAATCTGGTCAGAGATCTCGTGTGTTTGGTGTATGCCCTGGGTTACGAAAAAGTGCATTGTCATATCGGACATGACTTTGGTGCCGTGTCCAGTGCTCTGGCTCCTCTCATGCGTCCTGACATGTTCAAATCGTGTATCCAGATGTCTCATCCCCACCATGCACCGCCTTCTCCGCCTTTTGCAATCGATATATCATTAACTCCTCCTACCGATCCAGGATCTTTGGCTGCTTCTAAACTTGATATTCAGGCAGAGCTGGCAAAACTGCAACCGCCTAGGAAACACTACAAGTGGTATAACTCGACGTCGAGTGCTGCAGGTGATTGGGACAATCCTGTCCAAGGTTTACATGAGTTTCTGCGAGGATATTTCCATCTGAAATCAGCAGATTGGCCAAAGAACGATCCCAAGCCACTTGAAGCGTGGACCGCAGAGGCACTCGAAAAGATGCCCGAGTACTACATTATGCGTAAAGAACTGAGTATGCCAGAGACAGTGGCCAAGGACATGAAAGGTGAAGACGCCAGCAGCACAACCAAATGGCTGCCAGATGATGAGCTTGATGTCTATGTCAAGGAGTGGAAAAGGGTAGGTTTCCAGGGCGGACTGAACTGGTATAGAGCTCAAACCAGCTCTTCACAGATCCAAAAGGCAGACATGCTGTTGTTTGCAGGACGGAAGATTGAGGTTCCGTGTGCTTTTGTCAGTGGAGAAAAGGATTGGGGCAACTTCCAGCAGCCTGGTGCTCTCGATGGATACGAAAAGAGTTGCTCGGACTACAGAGGAACCACTTTCATTCCACATGCAGGCCATTGGGTCGCACAAGAGCAGCCTGACAAAGTGATTGAAGCGGTCACGGCATTTCTTGACGGTCTCTGAGTTGTCTTGACGATGACTCGGATTGCTTTGTACATAATGATCGTTTCTAGACTTGTGAGAGTTCCATGCGAATACACGGGTCTTGTTGCATGTAATGGGATCCTTTTTTGTTCCATGATATCGTTCTCCTATTTTGCAATATTCTCGTGTCTAAAGATTATTGACATCTTATCATGATTATTCTTTGGAAAATGATGGCACTAATTGTTGTGCTCGAGCAGATAAAAGGCCGACCGTGCGTCATATGGAGATTCGTCGGTTTTCCACAGCGAGAACAAAGAAAAAGAAGAAGAGAGAAGAGTCTGCGACCGTCGACAAGACTCTCACCAGCCACTTGCCCACTAAATATCACTCTAACCCAACACTCGTGTTATCAACTTGATCCTCGACTCAAGCAGAGTACGACAGACTTAGATTACACGAACGAGAGAGGCACCCAAGTTAGTTGTACGTCAAACGTCAAAAAGGCCTCGACCCCTCGCCGAAGAAAGCACAAGCAAGCAAAAAGCCGGCGCCCCGCCTCTGCAATCGGTCAGTCAAGTCATGCGTCCCATCCTTTGACCTCATGACATGTATCGTTAACACATTCGTGTATTCAGCAAGCAGTCTTCCTCTTCATCATCTTTGCACACAGACACGTACACAAGGCCATCGTTCATCATGGACTCGATGCGCAGCCTAAACACATCGCTGCCACGGGCATCTCCCCGTCGCACCCAACAACCCCCGGAAGAACTTCTCTCGGCCTTCAAGGCTGCTGCTCTTTCAGTCACAAACCTATATAAGAACGCCGCTAGCGAGCAAGCTCGTGCCCGCGCTGCCGGATACCAGGACGCTTTGGACGATCTGCTCGTCTTTCTCGACAAGGAAAACCTTGGGCTCGACGATGGCGAAGGATGGAGAGTGAGGCAGTGGGCCACTGAGCGTTTTGATGGTGGAGTTTCTGGCAGCAAGGAGAGCGAAGATGAGGACGAGGAAGAAGAGGAAAAGGCCAGGAGTTCGAGCCCGGAAGTGACAAGGAAGCCGGCCACCACCACCGTACATCAAGAACTTCAACAACAACAACAACAACAACAGCAACAACCTGAACCCACCACCATCTCCGAAGCACCCTCGTTGCAACCACAGCCACCTCGCTCAGAACCTTCCGTACCGCAGGCAGACACCTTCACCTTTCGCTCTTCCACCGCATACCCCACCAACCATGACCGAGAAGTCGACATGGAATCGAGCACCCACAGCGAATCTTCATCAACATCTGGACCCAACAACAATACTGTCCGGTTAGACGTCCTCCCTCGCCGACGAACGCAACACAACCGCTCCTCCAACAACAGCACCAATAATCGATCCACTTCACTCAACCTAGGCTCGCTGGGTTCTGGAGCTGGTGCCAAGCGAAAAATCCCCTTTGGTGATTTCTTCAATATTGGAGAACTGTCGTTTGGGAACGGCCGAGATTCTTCTGATCGCGGTGGAAAGAGAGGCAGACATGTTTGATCTTGAACACCTACCACTCTTCTCTGCTGCGTCTCCTTTTCTGGGTTTGAGAAGGAGGAGGTAACGAATTACGAACATGGCTGCACTCCTTTTCCTCTTTCATCCCTCATTTCTCTTTTACATGCCTCGTTTACATTGAGTTTTTTGGTTCTTCTTTTCGTTGTCAAGCGAAGTTTGCATTGCCGGCGGTCATTTGCATAGCCAAGCACTTTGTGAACTCTTTTTGTCTTTTGTTTTTTTCTCCTTCACGTGGATAGGATCATGTTCACCATTTGCATCAGAGGTTGCATGGGGATGCTGTTGTTCTTTTTCTCTTTTCATTTGATCTATCATGTTGTCATTCACTATACCACGGCATAAACCTATATATACCCCTTCGAGTAGTATTGAAAGACGGAAGAAGCATAATGGACATTTTTTTGACCGAAAAAAACACAGTAACCTTCATGCAATCTAACACATCCATGTGATCATAAATTAGAGACTCATGTGACACCCAATATCGATCTATATTGTTCTAGCACCGCTCGCACATGTGTTGAGCTGGCTGTGCCCCAGATTATTGATAATTTGGTCGATATAGGTAGGTGGTGTATGTATATAGTGCTTGTAGTATTATCGTCGGATGGTGCCTTGGCTAAATTATGTACAAGCACCCAAGTATTTTCTCCGAACCATGTGTGGAATGATGATTGGCGGCCAGGGTAAAACCACCTTGCAGCAGTATGCACATGCGGGTATTCGACATTGTTGACAAAGAGACTTGACAGCTGCAAAGCAGTTCCTGGTTGAGTCACTGATTAAAAGACGAGTGCGCGGTTCCGGCTGATCCGTCGTAAAAAGGACGCCTCAATACATACCTGAGCACAGCAGATATGTGGTCATCCGTACAGGAGAAAATAGTGTCACCAGCTAGAGCACGCCCTTGCAGGACACATATCCCTAACTTCAAGATTCTTGCCGTGGTTTCCCTTTGTCCGCAAAAGAGAGAGACAGAGAAACCTCACTCATACGAAAGCTCTATACAGACCCAACCCAAAAAGCATGGTAGAAATACCAGTGATACCAAGCCTCCTCGCAGCCATGGGAAGCCTTGATCCGCTCTTCATAATCTCCATCTCACGAGACCTTAATTCCCTGTGACCAGACCAATATGTATAGGCTCCGAGACCGGTAAATGCAGTCGCACCTGTGAATACGGATAAACAAAAGACAGTTTGCATTGACAACAACAGAAACAATGAATGGGGTGCAAAGAAAGAGTGGGAGAAGGAAGCATGGTATCATGCATGTAAAGGCAAAGCAAAAACAAGGCAAGAAAACTTACCCATTACTCGGCAAGAAAGGCAATCATAGTCTGCTTGTTCACGAGAAAGAGCTTCTTTGAGAAGGGGATCAGGCTGTGTGGCTTGTTCCTGAGGAGGGCTTTGTGTGATGGGCGTTGAATCTCGCATGGTTGGCTTTCTTCTTTTCGGTGTGTGATGTTTATTGTGGATGGCAAAGATGGCGTGTTTGATGAGTTTCTCTCTTTCCAAACCCTGAATCGGAGTGAAATTGGAGGGGAGATGAACTAGTTGGCGAGACCCCAGGTTCAGCCACCCGGACACTTTGCTGGATCAGGAATGGTCTTGGATGTAATGTCGGGCATATCAGCACATGCAAGTTGAACGGGTGATGGTGGATTCGGTCTACGAGAGTCTGTGGGTCTTTTGCCCGAGGGTCCGCGTGTGCTTCTCCTCACCCTTGCTGCTCTCTTGTTAAACCCTTGTCTTTCGTGCGCTGCGCTCTTGCGACGACTTGCCGTCTTGTTATTGTTACCCAACATCTCGACACGCCAAAAACTCTGTTCAATAATACTCAAATATACAGCAGTCATTCGTTCTTCCAGCTGTCAACTTTCGTTTTTATCTTTGTTACTTTCTCAACGCCAATTCCCATATACCACAACTTCGCAGCGCAGGTCGTCGCATCGTATCCCGTTTCTCCTTAAAACATCCACCGTTTAATCCCACGTTTGGATAACAGCCAGCCTCCCTCCTTGTTCGAGTTCCACAACCTCGTCTTGTTGCACCGCCGTCAGCTGTTGTGTCAATCTTGTATCCCTGAGTAGTGAAGACAAAGGACA
The DNA here is from genome assembly GCA_026013035.2 of Dothideomycetes sp. NU30. Lineage (NCBI taxonomy): Eukaryota > Fungi > Ascomycota > Dothideomycetes > Dothideomycetes sp. NU30. The sequence goes on from BSBH01000027.1 coordinate 157,493, forward strand.
AAGACACGACCTGTCTTGTTGAGATCTGCGACCGCCACGGCACAGGGACAAAGAAAGCGGTCAATTTGACAAGGCCATGGATTCCGCTTCTTCATTTTCAAATGGTTCGACGGGACCCCAACATCTTCCTTCTCTCAACATGTCCACTAACTATCCACGCTCAGTGCACCCTCATGTAGAGCAGGCATTACACGGCCTCTTCAAGCGCGCCTGTGTCGATTGTCCCTCAACCACACCTTCATGCCCACCTTGTTCCGGGGGCAAAGTATGTTCATTGGTGCCCCAATCCTGCGATTCTTGTTCATACACAGTCTGCGTCCAGGGCAATGACGGACCCCCAAAGGAAGGACCCAATGTTGGCGCCATAGCAGGAGGAGTCGTCGGCGGTATCGTTTTTGTCAGCATTCTCGTCTTTCTCTTCTACTGGTTCTTCATTCGCCGCCGTCGACAACAATATGAGGATGAATGGGAGGAGGAAGAGGTTCAAGACCAAAAGGACCACTTCAACATGCACAGATCGGAGCGGGCCTCGGTGCACACGGTCGGTTCAGTCGCCAACAGCATTCTCAGCCGCGCATCCAACTTCATCCCCATCGCATACATTCCTGGTGTCATGACCAACAGAGATGGAAGAGGTTCTGCAGCTCTTGTTCCCCCGGTGCCTCCAATCCCGGCTCAACATGGACCTACTAGTGGACGTTCGACCAATGGTGATGCCCTCTTCTTCAGACCCGGCGACTTGCGGGATTCCACTTACTCGGATGTTTCTTCATTCGACAATCGTAATACTATGGCCCGTTACAGCATCACACCCAGTCTCGCCCGAAGCAGCATTGCCACATACCGTGATGATGCTGTAGTGAACCCAATGCCTGCTCAAACCATTTTGCGCGCCAAGGCCAACGTCGTTAGTGTCAAGAGCAACAACAGCGGCAGTCCTTCCAACACACCTCCTTTCACCACTCCCAGCGAGGAACTCAGTGGCCTCGACTTCTCTACCGCCAATACTCAAAAGCGACCCAACTACTTGATGCCCACCTCGTCTGATGGCGTCAGCTCTTCCAGCAACTCATCTCAAACCACGGGTAACGCCTCTTTCGGCAAACCCACCCTTCTCACCCTGAACAAAAAGGCACCCAAGGGCAAAGGTCGTTTCCCAGTCAATGGCCCTGAAATGAGCTCGTCAGTCACAAAACCCAACACATCTTCTCCCCTTGCAAAGAGTGGATCGTCTTCACCCAACGACAATGTCCTGAGTCCGTTCTCCGACTCTTCGGCATCTACTCCACCACGTACGCCGGGCGGTCTCAGTGCTCTCATGGAGGAAGACCCTGCTCCATCCGTGCCGAAATTAAGCACAGGACTCGATAATAACCAAGCAAGAGGACCATCTCCTTTTGGTGACGAGCACGAGGCATAGATTTTGACATGACGACCTGACCAATCCTTGTTTTCTTTCCTTTTGTTCTTTCTCGAATCACGACTACGCTCCGAGTTCTCTCATGTTGGAATGTTCGACACACTACTCTATTGATGCACACACCTCTGGTTTCTTTTGACGTCGACCTTGAACGGTCTCTTTCTCCTTTCTTCCTCCTCTCTCGGGCGTCGACTTTTGTGGGAACAGCTACATGCGAACATGCTCTGTTTTAGCTTTTCTTCTTCTATGTTTCTGGCGCACAGGAAAGAAACTCTGCTGCGCTGGATCGTTTGTAGATGTTGGTTCTCTTTTTACATTTTTGTTCTTTTTTTTGGGTTCTCTATCAAAAGTGGCGGCTGTTTCTCTTTTCTCGTTCTGCCTTTCATTGCAGTCTCATGCGTCTGTTCTCATTCTAGACAGAAATGGAGATGTCATCTTCTTTCGTCGTCTTTTTCTTTCTTCCTTACATGGCTTCAACTGCTTGTTTACTTGATGGAAGGAATTCAGTGATGTTGAGTATGTTTATTGTTGATAGCAATGTCACAACTTTCTGTCTATGATTTGGTTGTATAGTCTGTTCGGTCTCGAGTAGTGATATGTGGTTGTGGTTTGTGGCATTTGAATGCAGATGTCAGTGGTTTTCAGAGACAAAGAAGCAGCAGCGTCAAGGTGATACAAGCACTTTGGTCACTGTCCAAGACATGATAGTGAGACGGTGAAAAAGTGAAGCAAAAGCACGCTGAAATAGTAATACTGTATAACGGGTTACCCAAGTCTGCCGCCTACATGACAAGGGTGATCAAGGCTTTAACGATGCCCTCCAAGGCAGCAACGGCAATTGCCGGCATCTACGCAACAAGCAAGCCATTGCAACACCTTCACATGTCCATGACCACAAGACACGACAATGTCGACGGAACAGAGCAACCCCTTGAAGAGACGAAGGACAAACGACACGACAAAGCACACGCACTCGATCAGTCACATCCAACAAGTCCCTGCAGAGACTGAGCCAGCGGCGCAAGATGAGGCATTCGCTCAGGCGCAGCTGTTGCGCTCCATCTGCACCGCTCTGTCCGTAGTTGGCTATGACAGTGTCAAGCCCACTGCCTTGGAAATGTTTCGCGCGCAGGTGGAAGAATGTGTGTACAAAGACTCGAGCTGTGGTGGTCGTTCTTCACTGACGAGAAGCAAAATACAGACATGATGAACTTCCTATCGACAGTCAAACACTCCATGACAGCGTCACGGCGCACCTCGGCAATCCCTCAAGACTTCATCCTCGCTCTCGCCGAAGCAAACCTCTCCTCCCACGACCTAGAACCCCATCTCGAGCTCCATCTACCATCTTCAATATCCTGTCCGGTGATATCTCCACCAGCGCCCGCCGAACAACCACCACCGGATCTTGCTCCCATGCTAGGCCAAGAACTAGCCACACCTTCAGCAACACAGTACTCGTACATACCCTCTCACTTTCCACCTCTGCCCAGCAAACACGCCTGGCAAAGCACCCCAATCTTCACTTCCCGCGAACACGACCCCCGTCGCATTCGCGAACGCGCTACAGACGAAGGCGTCATGGCCGAACACGCCCTCCGCAAATTCACTTCGGCAAACAAGACGAGGTCACGCGCTTTACAGCCTCAGGACAAGAATAAAGAGCAATTGTGGCAGGACACCATTTCGGATATCTTGGCCGATGAACTGCCCATCAAGGACAAGGATGGTGATGTCAAGATTGGCGGTGTGGGTAATCTTGAGGCGTTGGGTAGAGAAGGGGATGGTACTGCTGAGTTGATGAGGAGTGGAGGTGGGTTGTTGGTGAACCATGATAGTGGGCACTGGCGGAGAGGAAGAGGTGCCGTACACATCTGATGCCCCTTTTCTATTGATTGCTCTTTGATTGAGGAGTCAGGAAAGGCTTCTTTACGAGCATATCCGTCTTTTGTTTTGTTTTTAGCGAGGCGTTATCGAAGGTTTACTGTAGGAGTTATACTCTTTGGTTCTCTCATGGCAAAAGAGAGCAATGAGAAACGGAAAATGGGTAATGGAGAAAAAGAACAAGAAAAGTCCATGTTTGATACCCCCCTTCTTATCCCACGAAATTGAGAAATTCGAAACAACTTTGCCTTTCCGCAACCGATTGTGACCAGAAGAGTCTCAAGTATGTGACCATTAATTACTCCAAGAAAGTCCCAGTGTTACATCCATACCAAGCCGAACCATGACTCCAGAACCGACAAGACCGGCTCAAACCCCGCTTCATGCTTTTGCCCAAAAACTGTGAAACATCTTCGAGTCGTTTTCTTCAATTCTCCGTCTCCCAGCTCGTCGTTTCCACCGTCGTTCCGTCCGCGCACCTGATTATCTTCACGTCAGTCATCCGATGTAATCAATTCTATCAACCATCATCTTTCTCTCCATCTCTCCACACAACCTCCTTCTCTCCACCTATCACAACGACCCAAAAACATCCAGAAAATATTCCACCCCAAATCTCTTCCCAGGGCCCTCAACCCTGCACACCCACCAAAACAACAAAGCGAAATCAAAAGTGTAGGGAAGCACAAAACTCACCGTCTAAACAATCTGACAAGAGGTCTACACACCGCGACTCCTTGCGGATTTTTGTCTGTGACATTTTTGATGGCACAATCGAACTGAACCATTTCCTTCAACGGACACGCCAACAAAGACTCGATACGCTGAGAAGGCTTTCTGGCTTTCCCCGTGGATAGGATATTGATTCTGGTTTCGAGGAGGGAAGGGGGGAAGGGTTGTGTTGGCGCTGGCATTTTTGTTTGCCTCTCTTCTTCGACTTGTGAAAGGGTTGAATAGGGATCTTTGTGAGGAGAGAGCGGTTGATTTGATCAGTGTGGTTTGTGAGGTTGTTGGGAAAAAGAGTTGGTGAAAGAGGTGAGGGTTTTGGTGTTTATATGGTGGGTTGAGATAGAGAGGGAAGAAGAAGAAGCTCTTTCGATTAGAGATGTCGGGTGCGGAGGATTTGGGTAGGAAGTTGTGGGGTGAGGTTAGAGTGCAGAGGTTGGACGAGGTGAGTTTTCCATTTCACTTATTTTCCCTATTTTCCTTTTCTCTCATTGTCTTTCTTCTCTTGTTCTACTTTGGCATGGTTCTAAACATGTGTCCAAGACAAGATCTTGCAACAAAAGACGATGATTGTCGTTGGTGATATCCTCATATTTTCCAAGCTTCGCACCGTCACCCTGCTCTCCACCGACCCAACTCATATATACTAGATAAAACCAACATCTTGAGCAATCTACACGAACTAACAAAGACCTATAGCTTCTCACAACTCTCCGCCTCCTGCAAGACCCATCGCAGTCCTACAACCTCGGCATTCGAGCCCTATCAAACCTCCTTGCCTCAACGCAACAGCATTCCATAGACCCAACATCCCTCTCCCTAAACCCAACACCTCCAATTCTAGAAGTCACCTCACCAACCCCCGGCAGTGGTAAAACTTCTTTGCTCTATCTCATAACCGCTCTATCGATCTTACCCTCGAGATACGGTGGTCAAGACGCAGCAATCTGTATCCTAGACACCGAAGTCGCATTCAGCATCCCCAAGCTCGTAGAAACCCTCCAAACAAACCTCCCTCCAGATGCAGCAACCACAGAAGTCAAAAGTATCATCTCGGACGCTCTGAGACACGTCCACGTCTTCCGACCACCGACGTTGCAATCACTAATCGCGACAACAAAAACACTACCAACTTATTTCCTCTCTCCTCAAAACCCTTCAACGAATAAAAGATTGGCTGCGGTGATCCTGGACTCGGCGTCCTCATACATCTACCCCGATCGCTTCACCCAAGCACAGACTTCTTCCGATTCCACGCACACTTCAAAAACTTCTTCGGGTTACATTCTTCTAGCTTCCCTCCTCAAATCCCTGACAAAGACATTATCTTGTCCTTTGATATACACGACCTGGAATCTAGACTCGAAAACCGGGTTGAGGAATCAGTTACCAGGGATCTGGGCTCAGATCACTACTGCGAAGATAGTTGTGAAGAGGCAAAGGGTTGGAGGGTTTGGCAGGGAAGTTACTGTGCAGGAAGTTGTGAGGGAGATGGAGAAGAGGGATAAGATTGTTGGAGAAGGTGAGATTGAGGTTTTATTGATTGGAAGCAAGGGAGAGAGAATGGGAGAAGGGTTTTCGATTAGGAGTACAGAGAAAGGCGTCCAAGTCATTGAGGATTAGGGGGATATGGAGATTAGGTGCTGAGTATTGTTGCTATTGAGGAGATTGTCATATATGTGAAGATACGAGATGGGAAATTTTCAAGGTAGTGTATGTTCATGTCCTTCTTTCACGCCAAATGATTGTGTAACGTTGTTCTTCCGAGCTAGAGAGATGTTGCATTGTTACAATGGTATTTGAGTCCTCCAGAAAGACTCACGTTCATCTATCTCTTCGTTACAGCATTAGAACTCTATATAGTAGTAGTACCCGCCTCTTCTCTTCTCTTGGTTAACCTCCTCCTTAGTAACGGCATCGACGATCTTACTTGCTCCCGGTATGCTCACGCGTCGACACTTCCAGAGAGAGTGAGAGATACATATATATATACTGTATTTCTCTCGATATCTGTATCGCGCAGATCCCTAACCCACATCTGCCCCCTTATCACACAGAGAGAGAGAGAGAGAGAGAGAGAGAGAGAGAGAGAGAGAGAGAGAGAGAGATTGGAGAAACTCGACTCGATATGGTGATGCTTGTATAGCAATGGGGAAAATTTCATCAGTGGATATACTCTGGTGTTTGAAAACAAAAGTGGAAGAGAGAAATAAAAGAACCAACTTCAATCCATGTAATCGCTTCCGCCAAGAACAAGGGAAAGGAAAAGAGTAGATGCAGTTCATATGTATATCAACATCAATCCATTACCATAATCGTCGTCTCTTCACTCTATATCTCCCTGCCCCCCGTCTTTCTCTGTCCCTCTCTATTCCTCTTTCTCATTCAGGTAACGTCGTCTTCTCGTTTCAACAAAATCTCAACCCTTTCAACCTCTCTCGGGAATCGGTTCGTAGTCATCCTCGGCCGGCATGAGTTTGGCCGCAGCCATGATGCCGAAGATATCAAGCAGCATGACGATCCAAGACACCGTGCACAGGATCCAACTCCTGTCCAACTTCCAACCGACGAAGAATCTGTTGTCGTGATCGTAGAGGAAAGCCTGTTTTTGACACCAAAAAAACATCAGTCCACTTCTCTTCCAAAAGAAAAAAAAAAAAAAAAGAGCCCAATATGTCTCTCTCCACGACAGGAAAAAGAAGGGAAAAGAGAAATAAGAACGTACCACGATGGCCATGGAAACAATCTGACACAAAGCCACAACCCCCATCAACCCACTACACATCCTCCAGCCACCCTCCCTCTCGCCCCTTCCCCCCAACAACACAACTCCAAAAGCGACAACCGTAGCCAACTCAAAAACAACAGAGAAATTCATCAGGAATCCAACGCTCCTCCACATACTACAAAAGTACCTGTCATCACCGTGACAATCTTCGTATTGTGGGAACGGTTGACAGGATTGCGTGAGGGAAGAACAGCGTTTGTGGAGACCGTAGGAAATGTGTATTTGAGAGGAGGATTTGTGGTGGGAAGGGGACGAGATGGGGGAGGTGTAGGATAGCCAGTCGGGAAGGGCCATGGAGGTGAGGGTTAATGCGCATGCTGTTGTGGAGAAAAGGTTAGTAGAAGTTTTAGTAACAACGGGTTTGCGAAGAGGGGTTTGCGAGGTAGCGAGTGTGGTAAGGCGTGTATGCGTACCTGCTAGGAAAACCCAGAGACCTAGGCCGTACACGATTCGACGTGTCATGGTGTGGACTTTCAGGTTGTGGAGAATGTCACAAGGTGCAGAAGAGACGCGCTGGGGTCGAAGAGTGTCCGAGGAAGCGACGATTGCTAAGAGAGAGGGGTGTATCAAGAAGATAGGGCGGTATATTTCGCGCAAAAGGCGCAAAGAACGTGACAACTCGGGCTGGAGATTTATCTTGCGTGTCTGCCTTCCAAAGGCGGTGAATGCGATGTCTCCCGTCAATCGATCAACATGCATCCTTATCAGTTTTTGTCTACGTCATAGTAGGTATACATGAACCCCACACACTTTAGCCTTTCATGAATGAGCCTCATTTTGATTACATTCTACATACACAAGATGTACGGAACATATTGTCTTTTCTGCATCAAATGATGTTAGGCATGGCCCTTGTTAAGAAAAAGACAATTCTTAACCTTCAGAATACAGATACCATTCGAAACCTCTAAGCCGAAAACACTTCGACGCATCAAGCAATCCTCTCAAAGTCCAGCCTACAGGTCTGATCCTTGGGACGACTCGAGATGACCTGATCCGAAAGACTCATATCTCCCTTCATTTGCCTCGACACAGTAGTCCTACATTTGGAATACACCTCTCTGAGTAGAAGCTTCATCTCTGCCATGGCAAGACTGCGTTCCTTTATCAGCACAACATCACTTCTGAATGATATCTGAATGAGAGACTTACTGTTTCCCAATACACCCCCTACTCCCTTGCGAAAAAGCAAAAAACATGCGATTTCTTTCAATCTCACCACTTGCTTCTAACCATCTTCCAGGGTGAAACCGATTCGGGTCGGGAAACACATCCTGATCCTTGTGTAAAGTATAAGGTTGACAAGACACAATTGTATGTCCAGGAATGTGATACCCATCCAATGTGGCTCCTTCACCTGGTGTGTACCTTGGAAAAGACATCGGAATAGGGGGAAAACATCTTAATCCCTCCTTGACAACTGCATCCAAGTACGGTAACTGATCAAATGGCGTATCCTTGTTGTCTTTCAGTTCATTATGGAGTTTCGCTTGTATAGACGCGCTTGAAGGTAAAGATAATTGGTGCATAAGGAAACACAGGCCGTCGCCTGTTGTATCTATGCCTGCGGTCATGTGATCCATACATTCTGCCGCTGCGGATAATTCCTCGAGATCAGACGCTTTGGCTTGGAGTTTTGACAACAGTGAGTATTCTGCTGGGGATTTCTTGCAGGTCGAGAGGACATATGTGTCTGCTAAGGGTACGTATCTGATGCGGCGGAAGGAGAACTTGTTGAGGAGAGCCATCAACTTAGGGGCATAGTACTTGAGATAGTGCTCTGGTCAATGTTAGCTCCGATTTGTCAACAGCCAACTTCTTGTGTGAGCGGAATCGAATGTACCTCTCAAGCTATCATCGTAGGACATTTCTTGCATGATTTCAAAGTCGTCTGCGTTCTCGAGGGAGTTGGTGCCATGAGGAGCGAAGAGATGTTGTGAAGCACCGTCCAGGGCAAAGCAATGAAGATACACCTGTCAGTGTTAGCTATGTTTCTTTTGGTAGATAATGTCCACCCACGTAAACATCAGGACTCTCTTCAGCTAGACATTTCTCGAGGAAGACTTCTGCTTTGCCTTGCAATCCCTTCAATGTTTCTGGTCGCATGATATTGGTGTTTGCGTATCTGTCGGCCAAGATTCGCTTCCTCTGGCTATGAGGACCTTTTGGTGGGGTTGAAAATAGTGTCCTATATGACTTGTGAGAACTTGACGCTTGGGGATACAACATGCACACAGAGGAAAATGTCTCACCTCGTATCAAACTGCTTAAACAATTCATAGAATTCAGTCCTGTCGTAACCAGAACCACCAGAGGTATAAATCTCCTTCATGGCTTGATGACTGGCAAAGGACACTTCATTGGGTCCGATGCGGACCACGGGTCCATATATGGTGTGCAGGCCATCAATGTATAAGCGACGGTTACCCTTGAACTCCTGGATCTTGAGGTAGATTGCGGTAAAGATGGTATAGAAAGGTCCTGGCAATCTCGATAGCGGAGATGTAAGTCTGGTGTATATGAAGAGCACACTCGCTGCCAAAGCCAGTAGGGCGTAAAAAGAGAGCATCTTTGGCGATGGATGTAGTTTTGGCAGTGGATGAGCAGATAAGAAGGAAGTTTGAATATGGGCAAGCAAAAGATGACAATGGCGAAGCACAAGCTCAGACTGCTGTACTGGAGTCGCCGGAGAAGGATACAATCCTTTGCAATGACGGATGAGAGAGTAGATACTTTGTCCTCTTGACGGTCCTCGAGATGATTCCTTATCGCGGTCTTGGGCAAGGTGTAACCTTATCGATGTCGTGCCAAGTAGAATGAATCACAAGAAGATGAGTGATTCCACCACGACTCGCAGCAGAATACACCAGCTGAATCTTAATCTAATGCTACACCTGCTTTGACAACGATGAACAAAGGTCAATGTGAGTATGTGTGAAGGAGTAACAAAATAAAGAAGTCGTTCGACGATGATAGATGTACGGCACTTGGCGCTAGTCTCAAAGAGGAAAGTCGACCCTCCCCCCAGCTTCGGCGTTGTACAACAGTCTTGCGTTTGATGTACGGAAGTCCTCAATATCTTCGCTCATCTAGTCATATCACGCTGCTCTATCTCTCTCTGTCTTTCCTTGTCTGCTGTTCGTGGCTCAAGTGACATGCATAATATCAGGAAATAGTTGTAGGCTTCAAATCGGTGATCATGGTCCCATTACTACTATCAGATAAGCTTGTTCATGTCTATGCTATGTCAAGATTTAGTAAGATGCTCAGCATGTTCGGCATGCGCATCCTCCTTCTCAATCACACCCTTTTCCTCCGCAACAGCCGTTTCAACATCCTTACGCCTCTGGTCTTCATCGATAGCTCCAAACAAGATATCCATATCCTCAAGAGTACGTCCCTTGGTCTCCTTGATGAAGAATATCACAAAGACACCCATTGCGGTACAGAACACACCAAACATGATGAACGTACGCCAACCAATGCTGTTGATTGCCGCGGGTGTAACTTTCGTGATCACAAAGTTGAAGAGCCATTGTGTCGCTGAGGCCAGACCGACACCATAGGCTCGGAGGCGTGTAGGGAAGATCTCGGCCACGTAAACCCACGGGACTGGACCCCAGGATGCGGAGTATCCGATGACATAGAGATAAATCATGACAACCATGGCGATGGAAGCGGAACTGACAGCAGTCGAATCGGGGTTTGGTGGGTGAGTAGCCAGAATAGCACCAATAATGAACATCATGGATGCCATCCAGAAAGCTCCGGCGATCAATGGGATTTTTCGTCCAAGCCTCTCGATACCTATGATGAGGAAAATAGCCGTAGCAATGACCTTGACAGTACCGTAGACGCCGGTGGCGAAGAGAGAGGTGCTCTTGCCTGTAAGACCCACGGATTCGAATATTTGCGGCGCATAATATCCAATTGAATTTCTGGTATACCACGTTAGCTCTGTCCTCAGACGATGGAAGAGGTCCGTAACTTACGTTCCAGAGAACTGCTGCCAGAACATGATGCAGAAAGCAAGACCAAATCGCTGACGATAGCCAGGTCTAATACATTCCTTCCAGCTCAGGCCCTCAGTAGCAAGGAACTCTTCCTCAACCGAAGCACGAATCTCGGCCAATTCGAGGATGACTTCTGGATCATGTTCATCGACACAACGGATGTATGCCAAAGAGCTCATAGCTTCGTCGTGACGCCCTTTCTTTGCGAGCCAACGAGGAGATTCCTTCAAGAACCAGAGACCGATGAACATGACGCCTGATGGAACGAGTTGCATCGAGACGGGGATACGCCATTGTTTGGACGATGGCGCGACGTTTTCTTTGACGCCGTAGCAGAGCCAGTAACTGAACATGACACCAATGACAAGAAATTCTTGGAAAAGACCTGAGATACGGCCGCGGACGTTTGGAGGACAATTTTCTGTTTAGATGAGGTCAGCGAAGAATCCAGGATGGATGTATCGATAGTCATACCTGAGACAAAGACCGGAGTGATAGCAGACATGCCACCAATACCAAGTCCAGCAACGACACGCCCAGCATAGATTTGACCAATGCTATGCATCGAAGCCGTCTGAATCGCAGCACCGATAATGAAAACCGCGTCAAAGATCATCAAAGAGAACTTTCTACCCAACCTCTCATTCAAGAAAGGCGCTGCCAGAGCGCCGAAGAAACATCCAGCCGTAAGTAAAGAGACCACATTCGAAGAGATTTCCGCATTCTTGCTGCTGGAGAAACCAGAAGTCTCGGTTGGAAGGCCAAAGTCAGCCTTGAAGCTGTTGAGAGCTAGGACCGAACCGAATACACCAGTGTCGTAACCGAAGAGGAAGGAACCCATGTAGGCTACTAGTGTTAGCAGGTACACCCTGCGGTTCTTGAAGAATGCGTTCGCCATTGTGACTGGGCTGCCTGGAGTCCAATGTCCAATTTCCAGCACTTGGATAGGCAAATCACAAAAGGTCAGGAGCGGGATGGATAGGTGAAGGGAAAAAGAAAGAGAGGGAGAGAAGGAGTGAAGTAGATCGTTCCAGAGCAGGATAAGCCTCTTTCAAAGTAGTCCATCCTCAAGGTACTACTGATATGCCGACCCATGTTGCTCCACATGATAACCCATTGTTTGCAAGCACGGGGAAGAGTGGCAGTCCCATGGAGAAATTGTGGGTCTACTGGGTACGCTCCCACCCCAGATCTGCACTCTGATAGTGGGGACAATTCTTCCGTATGTAAAGCTGTTGGAACGTCTTGACCATATTGAGAACGAGGATGTGCGCATGTAGTAGAAGACCAAGTGAATGCTATCGTAGCACTGCAGCGAATGAACCACACGTTTGCCGATGTTGTAAGTGCAGATGTACCGAATAGGTGGTCGTGATGGTATGCACCTCCATAGAGAGTCGGCGACTGCTTCCACATATTCGGCCTTGGCTGACCTTGGCATCAAGGCGTTCCACTCAATTCCGGCAACTCAACGAGCCAATAGAAAGTGTTGACTAATAGTGTCGTTGACTCGACACGAGAACAGACTTGTCCTGCGTGTGTGGCGTACAACCATATCCCGACATAAGCATCCTCATCTATCACTTTACCAAGCCTTAGTTGGTGGAAAAATAGATTGAGTTTCGGCATTCGACCGAACGGAGAGAACTACCGTAGACATAGCCCCGTGGACGAGTTAAGAATGCAAGAATACAGCATCACTAACAAGGAGGTTGTATGGTATGATTGTTCGATATCCTGGTAGATGGGTTGAACGGACTAGGTCTCAAAGACGGTACTAACATCCTGCCAATCGCCTCTTTCCCTGCATTCCCAATATCCATTCTTACCGCTACTGAGTTTCCAAACCTCCTCTTCCTGATCACCTTTGACGAGTTCGAAGAAGCGCGGTTTCCAGTCGGCACCGTGGTCCTCCATAACCTTTCTCCTTGCTCTCTGCCTTTCTTCAAGTCTTGCTTTGAGTGCCTCCGCCTCATCAGTCTTACCAACCTCCAGGGCTTGCTGATCAGGTCTAAGGCGAGAATCGGTGCGTGGTAGGACCTTTTTATCGGATTCATTAAGTTGGTTGAGTGTTGCTGCGAAAGAAGTGAATCCGAAAACCTTCGGTGCATCTGGCACAAGAGCTGCTGCAGTCCAAATTGTTTCGGACGTATCAGTGCGTGATAGGGATGTTGTCCATTTGCCTATTAATCCAGCAGATAAGGGAGAAGAAGATGAGCCATCAAACAGATCGACAGAAACTTCTTCGCTTCTACCAGAGAAGATGCCACCAGCCTTGAACGTTACCACGGCTTTCATACCTGTCGTCTCGTTGAGCACAGTCATGCTTTGCACGGGCTCAATGTACTTTTCTCCAGCAATGACATTGCGAAGGAAAGCAGGTGCAAGATCGAAGCTGTATTTTTCACCCTTGACACTGTGAAGAACGAGTCGGACTTTGCCTTCGGTATTGAGCTCAGCACTTTTACCCCAGAACTTTTGAGTGGGTTGCTGGCTCTGTGCGAGAGACCATGCGGCATCTAGGGCATCTGCTTGGAATGCCATCTTGACAGGACGATGACAAACCTTTTCAGAAACAAACCGGAATCCAAGATCTCCTCGAACCAACTCGTACGTTTCACCTAGCATAGGGTTGAAAGGCTTGCGAATGGCTCTCTCCTTGACACGGTTGCTCGCATAGTTGGTGATGGCAAATGCTGCAACATAGAGTAGTCGATCTGCTGCCTTTTCCGGTGGGGACAGAGCAGCGGATGCGGCTTGATGGAGCAGCTCAACAGCTTCGAAAGGCTCTGCAAGACGTTGCAATGCAGACAGAGGTTCGTTGGCTGTGACAGGCATACTGACCGTACTGAGGTCTTTGCCAGCATTCTTACGAAGGAACCCGATCAGCGAAGGAGGCGGCTGCTTCGGAGGGTTGATGGTTGGACGATATTGAACTCTGGGTGGCATGGGTAGATTTGTCGTAGGTTTAAGGGGGAAAAGAGAGTTCTCAGGCGCAGAGGTATGTGAGTCTTCAGTAGTATGTTCCAATTTGTCGCCAACGTCACTACTCGTTTCCGAGTCTTCGCCATCAGAACCGACATCCTGGAAATCTTGATCGTCATCTCGAGTAGCTTCGCTCGATCTTCTGATGGCAAGAAGTTGTGAGCGTGGGCCATCTTCTTCGGCGTCAAAGAATTCCTGAGAAGCGATGGAGTCTATTGATATGCGTGATGGGGTAGGTACCAATGACACAGGAGGCAGGCGACGTGATTTCGACTCTGTGAGAAGAGCAGAAAAATCGTTTACAACACTGTCCAAGTCTTTGAGGAGAGCCAGGCAACGGTCATGAACTTGTTGCATTGGTAGACCGGAAGATGTGACCGGACGGTCATAAGAAGGGACAGGGGAAGGTGAATGAGAGGCGGAGGTGGGACCGCTGTGTGAGGGTACGGCCAGTTGCTGAGACGAAGGTTTGCGCTTGAACATGCTTGGAGGCGGACCACTACCTGTGCTGGGCTTCCGCTTCCAGAAGGGTAATCTTTCAGAGGAGGCAGGAGGTTCTTCGCCATCCGGGAAGAATGGGTTTTGAGAGGATTCGACAGATGATGCACTTGGTGAAGCGGCACTAATCGAAGGGGACAGCTTGACATCGGTGTCTTGGGCCAGACGACGTACAGCATCTCGAGAGCCAGAGATCCTGCCTAACAACTCCTCGGCACGCTCCCATTCAACAGACGAGACGGGATCCGGTGTGTTGGGGAATGGGGGTCGGCCAGAGGAGTAGGCTGGAGTGGATGGGCCGGAGATGGCTAAAGCTGACGCGCGTTCAAGGGCGTCCTTCCATCCATCAAAGTCTTTGTCATTGGCAGCACGCAGATGCCAAACTTCTGCGCCGGAATCCACCGAAAACTCGCGCGTCTTTGCATCAGCACCAACAGCGGCCAGCGACAGTGGTACTGCACCTCGCAACGCCGACGCATGGCTGTTGCGATAGTACGAGAGAGTGGACGAGGTGAAATCGAGCGAGAAGAAGCGGCGGGCATGTCCCTGTCCCTTCTTCCTCCTACGCTTGTATAAAATACCAGTGTAGACATTCTCTGGCTCCAGCATGGCTCCAAATGTTGAACGGCGTGATCTTGTCTTGTCCTGGGCAGTATCAACGTCCTTCCTCAAGGAATCCATAGATGGCACAGGCTTGAGGCCGGAGCGAGTCGAGACCTTGGTAAGAGTCGAGAATGCCGACTGGGCTTTGAGCGAGGCATTTGACTTTGGAGCCGCATTGGTTGGGTGTGTCATGAGGACCAGGGTGGCAGTCTTGGAGACGGTCTTGCTGAAAGTGTTGTCAAAGACCAAGCCGTACATGCCTCCTTGTCCATGGGGGACGTCATATGTGCCCATCTTGGCCTTGTCGGCCTCACAATTGCCAATCCATTCAACACAGCGCAGTCCAATGTTGTGCAGCTTGTCCATGACAGTGCTCGCTTCTTGCTTGGCTACCGATGACCTTCTCTTTCTTCCTTCAGCCTGATCGAATCCCTCATTGCTGTGTGCGCTTGGCGGAGGTTCTGGTACGGGAGAGGCAGGCGTGGAGGTCCCAGGAGCGAGGCCATTCTTGGTGCCGGGATGCTTGAAGATACCAAAGTTGATACTCTTCTTGTGTGGCTGGACACTCCAGCTGATTGAATGTCCTTCGGCGACGTTCACCCAGCGAACGATATAGCTCTACAATGAAAAGGCAAAGGTCAGCTTCCTGTTCCACAATAATTCATGCAACCAGCACACTTCCGGTTCGGTCCGTATCTCTAATGCAAGCTGCGTAAGTATTCAGGTGCACTCACCCTTGAGTGGATTTGGAGGTTCTCCATTGTTTGTGACAAGCACGTCTAGATATCCAAGGTAGACGTGTCTGATATAACTGCCGGCGACATCAAGGTAGCTATGTACCAAGTCTGTAAGCAAGAAGACGATGATGATGCTGTTCTTTTCCAGGGCAAACGGCTGACGAATTCCAGGGATAGTCAGCTCAGTTTAATAATAATAAATGCTCAGAGCTTCCACCGAGACACACCGGTCTCGTTGCGACCCTGCCGCCTTATCCACGATTCCGCTCGGATCAAGAAAACGTCCGATTCCGTTGTCAGACGTGACTAATGGCATACACTCTCGGCCTCGCAAGATGGCTATGTTTCGAGTAAGCGATGCGAAAGGAACTGCTGTCTCTCTGAAGTTTCAACAAGAGTAGAGATAATCCTTGTAGAAGACACCTGCATATGATCTATCGTCACGCATAGTATTACATGGTTACGGTCAATACGGAGTACGGAGCTGCTTTGTTATTGCTTACCCCAGCCTCTGTAAACATACGTCAGCGCCAAGCCCCCCTTTACTTTAAACTCTTATGCATGCATGCCCTGCATTAATTACAACCTCTCCCTCAACTTCATCTTATTACATGACAAAGACAAAAAGAACGTACGATTTCCGATATTGGTCTCATGAACGTACTGTATCATCATGTGATCTGAGGATGTGATAGAGATTTATGCCCACCATATACACTCAGAAGTAGCTACAGCGATGGCCTATCTGAGCCGAACTGTAGACTTCCATCATCTCCTCCAAGTTTGTCCTGCATCTTCCTCTTGTCCCTGACTCAGCCATTACCTTAGTCATATTTGAGCTGGAGCACGATTGTAATGTCGGTTCTTGTGAAGCAATCGAGTTTGATCTCAAGACCTGGTGTTGTTGCAGATGGGCAACTACTGGTAGAAGCCATGGTCGAAATTCAGGTTGTTCAGGATGCAGGTATTGGGACATGCGGTGAGAGCACTCATCACATACTTAGCCTGACTGAGATAGACATGTTTTCTGGAGCAAGAGCTAGGTCAACCGAGCATGGCAGGAGGGTTGTCAGGAGGGTTGTTAGGAGGGTTGTTAGGAGGGTTGTTAGGAGGGTTGGCAGGAGGGTTGGCAGGAGGGTTGGCAGGACGCTGCGCCGTGTTGGCGCATCTTGAACTGGTCGTGATATATACCAAATACGAGCTTTGCAATGGCTACAACGATGGTTCCGAGAGGCGATGTGACGAGTTTGCACAAGATGTTGCCACCATTCTCCGAGATAGTCTGATCCATGGCTATTCAGAGCAAAATAGACTCCTTGCGTGCAAGCCAGTACCCCTTGTTGTCAGAGCCCAACACAGAGTGGACTTCTGGGCTGCTTCTTCCAATACGCCCCTGTATATACTAACATGAGACCAACTCAGTCCAAGAAGACAATTGAAGGCTGTGTGAATCGTGAGCCATGGTGTGTCTGTGTCTTCGAAGTCTTTGACGTTTCCATGTATTAATCAAGCAGAAGAGTCCCAAGCGATTTCGTCACCCTCAAGCATCAGAAAGAAAGATCGAGAATCTCCTTCTCGTCATCGTCCAGCTTCTTCTTCTTCTTCACTCATTCGGCTGGCTGAGGCTCTGCACCCGCCCTGTGGAACAAGCCAGCAGTTCCGATAGTCGGACCATGATGTGGAAAATGTTGATGTGTATGAAAGGTGGAAGCACTTCTCTACGCAAAGATCTGCAGACCACGTAGCATATACTGTTCATGATGTCTTCGAGTTGGCAAGATGATGGGTGATGAAGGACTCATGTGGTGAATTGATCTGCTTGAAACTCTCACAAGCCGTCTGTGGGCTTCGAATACGAACTTCGATCTTTTCGCTCTTCGAAACGAGGCATGTGGCGAGCGAGAGTGAGGGTAAGGAGAAGAATACCAAAGGTACAGAACATGGCTTTGACGACCAAAAATGTCGAGTGCTGGAAGGGGAGGCCAGAACGGTTGCTCCATGGTACATCAGATCACCGTTGGCAGTGTATTCCAGTTAACCTTGTTGAGTATATATCCTAGGGGAGTATGGAGGATGAGCGGAAAGAGAGAGATCGAATGATGAGGGACGAGAAGAGGGATGCTGCTTGCTATAGACATTGGGGCATGTCAGGTTATATACCCAATGCTCGGCTAGACCTTCAAGCAAGAGGGCTATAGAGAGTTCCCAAATGAAGCTTCTCCGGCATCTTAAAACTGCTATGGAGATGTTTGTGACTTTGAGAATTGGCATTCCCTGATTGTTCGCTTACCCAACCTTGGAGCAGCACGTATCTTGCGTTTACAATGTAGAAGGCCGTCTCGAAGCAACTTTCACATCTCGGGTTTCTTTGGAAATCTTGTGAGTCTGGTCCTGAATTGATTGACAACATGTTTGTGGTTTGAGAACTTATCGGAGCAGTGATCACTCGTCTTCTCCAGCAAACTCCACTAGTGCAGTTCCAGCTTTACAAAGGTCGCCGGCTTTGTGCACGACTTTCGCAATCGTGCCATCATGAGGAGCCCTGATGATTGTCTCCATCTTCATACTCTCAATGACCACTAATGCCTGATTCTTTTTGACTTCTTGGCCTTCTGCAACCTCAACTCGCAATACTTTGCAAGGCATAGGCGCCAATACACTGTTTGCTACGTCCTTCATGCCCAAAGCTTTCTCTGCCCATTTGGGTATGGCAAGTTGGAGTTGGTATTGGCGTCCTTGTTGGAACAAGGTCAGTCTGTTTGTTTCTGGATCGCGAATGATTGTTGTCTCGAGACGAGTGTGTGGGAAGAATGATTGGACGATGTTTGTGGCGGGGTCTAGTTTGCTGGTGATTTGCAGCGGTGTTTTATTGGCAATGGAGACTGAGAACGTGTGTGGTCCGATCTGCTGGACAGATGCTGAGATAGCAGATGCATTCTCATTGATACCGTCAGCAGGGACTTCCACCATGTCAAAAGAACGAGCCCCAGACAGGCCTGTATTGAAGCCAATGGTTTGAGAAGACGTTGATGTGTGATCTGCCTTGAACTTTTGTTCCGCCAGGTACGTTCCAATTGCTGCTTGCATCCAGGCTTCATCCGGGATCTCGATCTTGCGGAAGAGCTCTTCGCGGTTCTTCTCGATATAACCTGTTTCCACTTCACCAGCCACAAACATAGGACTCACACACATTCTTTTCAGGAATTCAATGTTTGTGATAGGTCCGGCAATTTCGTATGCTTCAAGTGCAGTCTTTAGCTTCTGTAGCGCCGCATGTCTATCCGGGCCTTGTACAATCAGCTTTGCAATCATCGGATCGTAGTGTGATGTCACTTCATCTCCAAAGGTGAACCCGGCGTCAATACGAACAGTGTCGGTGATTTCTGGTTTCTTCAGATGTAACAGCTTGCCCGAGTCTGGTACGAAGTTCCTGTCTTTGTCAGGATCCAGCGCATCTTTCTTGTGTTGACAAACTCACATATCAGGGTTCTCTGCATAGATACGCGCTTCAATGGCATGACCACGAGCTTTGATCTTCTCGTGCACCTCACTCTGAGTCAGAGGCAGTTTGCCGCCTTCCGCTATCAGTATCTGCCAATGGACCAAGTCCTCGCCGGTGACCATCTCCGTGGCCGGGTGTTCCACCTGCAGTCTTGTGTTCATTTCCATGAAGAAGAACTCGCCACTGTCATTGTCAAAGATGAACTCCACAGTACCGGCACCTTCGTAATTTACAGCCAATGCAGCGGCTCTTGCTTTTTCCCAAAGATCTTGCCTTAGATCTTCCTTGAGATGTGGTGCTGGTGACTCTTCCAATATCTTTTGGTGTCGTCTTTGAACACTACAATCTCGTTCTCCAAGAGCGACACAGTTACCATGCTTGTCCGCGAAGACCTGCACTTCGATATGACGAGGTGTTGTAATGTACTTTTCAACCAGCATCACTTCGTCTCCGAACGAACTCATGGCCTCGGACTTTGCAGATGCGAGTTGGTCCATGAACTCGTCCGCACTCCTAGCAATTCGCATGCCTTTACCTCCACCGCCTTTGACAGCTTTCAGCAGGACAGGGTAGCCAATCTGCTCGGCCTGTTCTTTGAGAAAGGCAGGATCTTGATTCGTACCGTGATAACCAGGGATACAAGGCACGCCAGCAGAGGTCATGATATCCTTGGAGCGACTTTTATTTCCCATAGCCTCGATAGCTTCGGATGGAGGGCCGATGAAATTGATACCGGCCTCGGTACATTTCTTCGCAAACTCTGCATTCTCACTCAGGAATCCGTAACCTGGATGGATGGCCTGACATCCATTTTCCTTTGCTGTCTGAATGATCCTATCACCGTCCAGGTACTGACTGGGATCTCCAAGATTGATAGCAAAGGGTGAGCTTAACGCGTGTTGACTACGTGCATCGGGATCTGTGTAGATAGTTGTTGTACGTATTCCATACTCGGCGGCTGTACGACCGACTCGCAAAGCAATCTCTCCACGATTGGCAATCAAGATTGACTGGAGTGGTTTTCTCTCGGGGCCTTGGGTAGATATAGTGCTGTTTGACCGCCTCGTCACAGTGGGAAGAAGCTTGCGAGCATTTCTGCTATAACGAAGCATATTGACCCAGATCATGTGGTGATGTCCATAAAGGAACAAAGAGCATTGATAAGTTCAAGGATCATCAGTAAGGAAAGGTGTTTGTGGAGTCGCGCCGAGGTCATGGGGAATGCGGGGGCTTGTTGCTGGTGGGGAAGTATCGGAAGAGCCTCTGTTGGACCTTTGCCTTCTTGCCTTTCTTGAACATCAAGTCTGATAATTAGTTGGTATGTTTCCTTCTGCCCTTCCGCTACCAGACTCGACAGGATTGTGGAATAGCGGATGCAGAGTCTGCAGACCCTTGTCAGGTGGGCTTGAGGCCATTGCTCCTCTGATTGTCATATGGCTACTTGACTTTGATCAATGAAACTGTCAAGTATGCCATTATCCTGGACACCACAGTCGACAACCAGATATCGAGTATGACTGATCGCACGAATCATGTTATTACTGCATGAAGACAGCACGCAATCGCTAGACGATGGCAGATACGAGTGGTACGATCAGTGTCACAGCCTACTGCAGCATCATATATGTATTACCTGCGGTTATCACTGTATTTCGTTTCCCTCTTTCAGCATAGCCGTCACGGAAAAGTCTGCGATTATTGTGGTATGTTGTACCGAGCAAGTGTATCTCCATATGGCTCGAGGTCACTCAGGAGTAGGCAGAACAAGATTATGAGATTGTGATTCAAGAAGATGAATGAAGGACCAGGGTTAGTGGTGGTGCATGATCGGAAAGGATTCCGCATCGATGGATAGGGTTCAACCTCGGAAGCAGGGAAAAATATATGAGAGAGTCGAGCGCGTCAGAAGTGTGGGGACGAGTGTTTACCATACAAGTACTTGTGGTCGATTTTGGTTGGATTTACCTGTTGAATACACGATCACAGAGGGCAGGTACCGATACCATCGTGTCAAAGAAGGTATCGCTCTTGGGTAGATAGCGACTCAAGGCTACAGGAGTACCAAAACACGGTGACAGTCACGGTCAATATACAGTGAGGCAGCTGACTCGGCTTGTTCGCTTTGTCTCCCTTTGCTTCGGACAGCAACCATTGGCGCTGTTGGCGATTCTTCTCCTTCACGTCAGTCTACATCATCTCAACAACCGAGACTTTTTGTGTTCGCCATACTTGCATGAAGTAACAACGACAACAACGACAACATCATTCCCTTCTACCACTCAGCATACCCTCGCTTGAAACCCCGCTCATCATGTCACTATACGTTGACTATGACGACGACTCGGACTTTGAATACGGCGACTTTGAAGACGACTATATCTGGGCAGAGGCTGGTGGATGGGGATTAGCTGTATGCTTTGACTGTCAGACACTTGTCTTTGAACATGGTTGCTGACTGTTGGTTTTAGGATGAACTGGCTTCTGGCGCCATACCCGACCCACCCGCTTTGTACTACCGCGACGACGAACTCGAAGAATACGACAATTACAACTTTTGGTCCGAGATCGAGTATGGCAATGGCGAGATATACGATGGAGAGGTCTCTGTCGAGGATGCGATTCAAGACTCCAAGCCTCGAGATAAGAAAAAGAAATCAAAGGCCGACCATCTCAAGGATACCATCAGAAAAATTCGACTGAAGGGCATTCAGGAGTTTCCGGCCGTCATGTGGATACCTCGCAAAGAAGCAAGAAGCCTGCGCTACCCATACCCGGCCTACCAGAAGCCTCAGAGAACCACTGCGCTTCTGCCCAATTGGAGAGAACACTTCAAGAATCACCCTTATGTCGCGACAACCTCATCCCCGCGAGATCTCACAGACCGAAGCAAGGCTAAAGAGGAGGACGACGAAGAGGAGGGAGGTGATTGGGAAGACATGTCTGTGGAGGGCGAGGAGAATGAAGATGAAGACGAAGGTGAGGAGGGTGAAGAGGACACGGATATGCAAGACATTGATCCAGACCTTCTGAAGACAGCTCTGGCTTCAAAACTGTCTGGCTCGGGTTTGACAGCTGCGGATCAAGCTGCATTCATGGAGTCTTTGGTACAGATGGTCTCAAGCGGAGGAGGCGGAGATATGGACAATCTCCTCGAGAGTCTTACCTCGAAGTTATTGAACAAGGTGACGGAAGATGGCACAGACTCTTCCACGGCGCAGTGGCTCTCTGGTCAAGGTGTCTCGCTGGACGAGGACGAAGAGGAAGACATAGAAAACAGCACCCCAGCCATCCTGCCCACTGGTACATCTGTGGTGCCATCACCCAAGGACAGCGTTGCGGCCGACCTACCTGCAGCTCCACAAATTTCAACATCATCTTCGAAAGATTTGCGACAAACGGCAACCAAGACGGCAGGCCAGAAACGCAAGCAGCAATCCCTCGAGGCTGCCAAAGACACTGCATCACCACAATCAGACATTGCGGTCAATGGAACTGAGCTGAACGGCAAACGTCCAAGGAGAGCCCCAGCCCCTGCACAGCCTGTGGCCACATCAGCTAAGAATAAGACAATCGCCACTACCAGTAAAGCGACAAGTAGAGCCAAACAGACGCAATCACAACCCAAGGCTACTAAAGCAGAGGAGAACACCGACACAGCCACATCCCCGAAAGAATCCGCGGTCAAGTCTGAGCTTGCAAAGACAACAACTCGTAAGCGCAAAGCAACAACTGAGGAGGTTTCAGAAGAGAAACCAAAGCGACTACGCAATTTTGCAGCCCCTACGGCGAGCAGTCAGAACAAGACGGCAGACACAAAGACAACCGAGGTAAAGACGACGAGGAGTGGAAGGGTCAGAAAGTAATCATAGCCGCAACTATGGAATATCCTTTGTTTTCTGTGGACGAGCGGATTGGTCGATATTCTATAATCGCACGGGTTTCTCCAAGGGAAACGAGAGGGACATGGCACACAGGAAATTTTCAAAACATCCATAGTCTTTTAGCATATACAGCTGCATGCTTTCTTGACAGCTGTTCACCGCTCCAATCCCAGAATTGCGACCACACCATCACCACAACCACCACCTACATCACAGCACGTCAACAACGGGTGGAAGGAAATTGGCCTTGGTATAGAGATAGACCCTGCATCAGTGAACTCGGCACGATCCAGGCGCGGCCGAAAAGCGCCTCCCGCAACTCTGTGCCAAGTTTGAGAACAACCTCTGACGAAAGGGTCCAAGAAAAATCTCAAAGACCCTGTTATTGTTATTATTGTTGACGCTGGCACCATTCACATGCGCGCGTTTAAAGAGACAGATCAGCCTTCCAAGAAAAGCATACCACTCTGAATAATACTCAAAGTATACTTGAAACAGCAAATTCTCAAACGCAGACAGCGGCTACTGGAACTTCAACGAAAAATTTGGTAAGTCGGTTCGTTGTTCTTTTGGATGTGAGAGATTTAAGGTTTTATAACATGCGCGACCGCTGGGGGTGCTTGTGATTGCATTTCTCTCATTTGTTTGTGTGTGTGTGTGTTGGAGAGGTCACAAGGAACAAAGCACGGCAGAGGCATTATACATTCCTTTGTCTCCCTCTTTTACGACCTTTTCTCCGACTTTGCCATTTTGTACTCTTTCCTTAATTCTACTCAAAAAACCCACTTATTCTACCCCTTTGAGAGGTCACCAATAAACGGACAAACTAATACGACTTTCAAGAAGACATCAAACAACAAAGCGACTGCAGATTCAAGCTAGCCATCAGCAACAAACAAAAATGCTCCAGTTCTTGAAGGACAGGTCGTCTTTTGGCGGTTGGATCCGTCTGACACTTCGAGTGTTCCAGTTTATTCTCGCCATCACGGTCGCTGGTCTCTACGGTGTTGATCTCAGCCATGCACACAAATCTGGACAGTACACAGATGGTCGCTGGGTGTACGCAGAAGTCGTAGCAGGACTTTCGGCCATCTCTGTGTTCCTCTACTTGATCCGATTCAGCTGGTTCTTTGTCTGGGATTGCATTCTCTTGTACGTATACGTGCCGCCTCGGAACCCTCCCTCACTCCTTGAGAATGTAGGAAGCTAACGATTGTTTTCGTTTTAGTATCTTGTGGACAGCCGTGTTTGGCGTCTTTGGAAGGCTCTACATCAACGCCCACCCCAAGGATGGACAAAGTGGACTGGGCAGGATGAAGAATGCCGTATGGGTGGACCTCGTCAACATGCTACTCTGGTTTATTACTTTTGTCTGGGGAATATTGTTGTTCTTCACCAGGACGGACAGAAAGACACTTCACACTGGCAGAGCGAACGTTTAGAAGCCGTGGGCACCACCGTAATGGAAGAAATGAAGGGATGAAGGGATGAAGGAAAGCATTGAATGCGAAGGGATTATATGATATTTGGGAGATTGCTTGTCACTTTGGTCGTTATGGTTATGATTTCTGAGATACCTCTACTCGTATTGCCGAAGACGAATGAAGATTCTGAAGTTCATATGGATTGACTTGATGGTGATTGTTCTGAGAGCTAGCTATTAGGAGAGCTTTGATGCGCGAGTCAGTCGACCGGCCAAATGACGGCATAGCTTCGAGAAGGCAGCAGGGCACATGAACAAGCTGTAGGGTAACCACACGGGCCTGAAGAGTATACTGACAGGGATAGGGTGTGATGGAGGAACTCCTCTAGAGAAGTTTCTTATAAAAACAGAGAAAAATGTAAGGGATTTCAGAGAAGGAAGACAGGTAAAACCACAGCAGATGCGTAGCAGGGTCACAACGGGCGGGACGAGCCGCGGGTAGGCGGCCGATCAGGCCGACGTAGGTAAAGCAGCGAGAGAGAGGAGAGAGAGGGGTATCCAGTATTCAGTAGGGAGAGGCATAGAGTGCCCGACAATCCTACTGGTACTACTAGTACTGCACACAAGAGACTCAACCGTCAGAGAAAACAATCAGGCGCTGCTATTCGCTATCGACTACCGTTACTTGGCCTGTTCGACACACGACCAAGCTCTCTCTTTACGCACCTCACATGCCGGCCTGGAGATTGACAAGGAGGCTCGCTCGCCCTTGAGTTTGATCACTCTCCCAATTTCACCCTTTGCTCATCAACAAAAGCATACAAGAGATAGAACCAGGGACAAGAAACAGGAGCCACCGGCGCCATGTGGAACAACCTGTCCAACTTCGTGCAGAAGGCGCAGACCATCATCGACCAGAACATCCAGCCCGCCCTGAATCTGTCGTCGTCGGACAATCGCACATCCAAAGCCGCTCTGTTCCGCCATCAGTTCCGCCTCCCCGATTCGCAGAACCCCTTGTACGAAATCACTGCAGAGTTGACCTTGCCCGCCAAGCTCTCGTCAGACAAGTCATCGGGCTCCACAACTCCACGCAAAGCTCCAGATGGACGCAGCAATTGGGACCGTGAACGAGGAAACCACTACGTTGGTCGCCTGCATCTTTCCGAAAAGTTCTTGTGTTTCTCGACCCAGAACTCCAGTTTCTCTCCCTCTTCCAGCAATTCACTATCCACTGCTTTCACCGGTCAGACCAATGGTGCCGGTCCTGCTGCCAATGGCTTCACACTACCTCTATGCGCTGTCCGCCGTGTCGAGCGATTACACAGCCAGAGTTATATGTTCGCCCTGGCTATAACCACCTGGAACGGTTACCCGGCTGCCGATGAGAAAAACACGAAACACACGGGCAAGACGGCTCCTCCGGCTCCCAAGCTTACCATCCAACTGGCTGGCAGCAGAGTACAATGTGAACGGTTCTGCGACTTGCTCAAGAAGGGGCTGCGCGAGGGCATGCGTGAGGTTGATGGTATGCGCAAGGTAGTTGGAGAGTGTTACTCCGAGTACATGCTTGCTGCTGAAGCCAAGAGACGTCTTTCAAAAGATGTAGACGAGAAGCTGGTTGACGATGGCACCTCTGACGATCAGCTCAAGCCACCGGACGCTGGTTTGGGTATGATGTTCAAATACCCGGGTGATCCCAAGAAGCTCAGAGACAAGGGAAAGATGAGACTGTGGTACGAATACTTGCGAGAAAATGGCCGAAATTCCACTCTTGTACGACAACCAGACCTCCCGCGTCTGGTGAGAATCGGCCTTCCCAACCGTTTGAGAGGAGAGATTTGGGAAATGACCTCTGGCTCTTTCTACATGCGCTTACAACTCCCAAAACTGTACGAGGAGACACTGGAGAAGCATGCCGGCAAACCTTCCTTGGCTATTGACGAGATTGAAAAAGATCTAAATCGCAGTCTACCAGAATACCCGGGTTTCCAGAGCGAAGAGGGAATTGGCCGCTTACGTCGTGTCCTCACCGCATACAGCTGGACCAACACCGACGTCGGTTATTGTCAAGCCATGAACATTGTCGTTGCCGCGCTCCTCATCTACCTTTCTGAAACTCAGGCTTTCTACATTCTCTCAGTCTTGTGCGAGCGTCTTTTGCCAGGGTACTACTCGACCACCATGTACGGCACTCTTCTAGACCAGCGCGTCTTTGAGTCTCTCGTTGAAAGGACACTTCCCATCCTGTCAGAACATTTGACCAGATCTGATGTCCAGCTTTCCGTGGTCTCATTGCCTTGGTTCCTCTCTCTCTACATCAACTCCATGCCGCTCATCTTTGCTTTCCGCGTTCTTGATGTTTTCTTCTTGGAAGGTCCAAAGGTACTCTTCCAGATTGGTCTGGCTATCTTGAGAGTGAATGGTGAAGAATTGCTCGACGCAGCTGATGATGGTACATTCATCTCAGTCCTCAAGTCGTACTTTGCTCGTCTCGGAGAATCAGCACACCCCAAGTCCGAGAATCCCAAATTGAGAGCTGTCACAAACTTCCAAGCTCTGATGGTAGTGGCTTTCAAGGAGTTCTCTGGCATCACACAACAAACCATCTCAGATCTGAGAGCTAAGCACAAGGACGCAGTTCTTGATAACATCGAGTCGTTCGCCAAGCGCACTTCCATCAGAAACCTTGGTCCTGAAAGCAAGAAGTTGAGCACAATGGACCTCGGCTTCCTCTACGACAGATTCTATGGTGTGCTGTACGAAAGAAATCAACGTATGGAGATGATCCAACAAGAGTCAGAGCGCAAGCAGAAAGCCGCCAAGTCGAGGGCTTCTGAGCTCGTCTCTGGTATCCCTGGCAATGCTCCCGAGATGGGCAGAGTCGGTCTCGGACCCAGTCCTACTGAGATGGATTACGACTGCTTCAGAGAGTTCCTTGCAGGCATCGCGAAATGGGCCATCACCGACTCACCCAGCTCCCCTGTCAAGCCAGATGCGCAACAGCAAAACCAAGGAGGCTACTTTAGTAATGCATTCCGTCACCGCTCGATCAACCTGTCGCCTTGGGGCTCTGGCCCTGAACCTACCGATCACGAGTTCATGCGACGCCTGTTTAAGTCTTGGGATGATGATAATGCTGAAGCTCTCAATCTTCAGAAAGTCGTTGCCGGTTTCGCTCGTGTCAAGGGTCAACGCGACATCATGTCAAACATTAGCTACTTCTTCGATCTCTACGATGACGACAAAGACGGCAAAGTCGATAGAGAAGGCATTTTGCGCATATCTGAAGCTCTATTGTTCTTGTCGAGACGAGGTGTTTCGTCACTGACACCTTCGGCATCTTCGAACAGTCTTGCCGCTCAAGCGGAACTTGGACCCGATGGCATGCCCCTTAGAAAGGAGAACAAGGATGAACAATTCTTGAGCAGTATTTCTGCTTTCATCAGACGATGCTTTGAGTACGCAGATCCGGATCAGACCGTAGAAGATGGACAGCAGCAAGCCGATTCGACTTTGACAAAGAACGAAGCCTCGGTGGACTCACCATCAGATGTCGCAGACAACCTCAATTCCTTCAGCATCGGTGATGACGAAGATGACGAAGATGACGAGGACGAAAATGGAAAGAAATCAGACACCGGAGACCCAATCCAAGTCGACAACAAAGACTCAACCACAAAAGAAAAAGATAATACCGTCCCACGAATCACAAAAACACCTGTGACACCTATCGACACCACCTCTCGACCCTTCAGTTTTGGACAAACAACACCATCCAAACACGCTCACGCAAACGCCGCTTTGGACCCCAGCCATCCTCTCTACATAACACTCCCAACATTCCGCATGCTAGTCCTCGCCGACGAAGCTCTAGAATACTTCTTCGACTCTGGTTTCCCCAACTCTTTCCACCTCGCAGACGCACCATTACCCTCAGGCACAGTACCATCAACCTCAAACCTCACTACCTTCAACAATTTCCCCACAAAGATCACTTCCATGCCAGCACTCAGTCCCGGAGGTCCAGGCGCCGGTGTCGTACCACCAGGAAAGGGTCTCAGAGGTATGCTCGACAATATAGTAACAGACGGCATGCGCGTAGCGGCAGAAGTACGCCGTCGCATGGATGAAGCGCAAAAGGAACTCGACAGAGGTGGCGTTACACGGGGAGTCACAGATCAAGACGAGGAAGAAGAGGAAGAAGATGAGGGAGGAAGGGATCTGTTGGAAGGAGCCGAGGCAGATGTCCAGCCTGCTGCTCCTAGGAGCGAGACGTTGAGTAAAGAGGCGGCGGCTGCTGCGAAGAAAGAAATGGAGGAAATGGAGAAGAGGGACAAAGGGAAGGGTAAAGCTAAGGAGGAAGAGGTGGAGAATAGTACCGTGTTTGAACGATAAAGTTGGAAAACATTGTTACGGGGAACATCTGTCTTCCTTTCTTTCTTGGTCCAAGGAAGTAGATGAAAATACGGCGTAGGCGTAGAAACGGGTGTCCCACTTGTTCTGTGGGAGGGTTTCTTTTTGTTTGTTACAATATACTTATACCAATACAATGCACGAATCTCTCTGTTTCAGAATCATTTTGTCCCTCTTAAACTCGTTGCACGTTGGTTTTACTTCTCTCTTTTTTCCTTTTCTTTTCCACAACTCATGTTTATGAATTCTGTCATGCAAGTAAAAACTGTTGGCGACATCTCTGGTTCTCTCGCTTGGCGAGACAAGTAAAGTCAACAGAGGCTACTGCGAAGGGGTGTGACTCAAGACTTCCTGAGCCGACGGATACCATTGTCGTCGAACGCTTTAGGCTTCTCTTCACGCCCCTCGTGGTTCCGTGAACAACCTATCCAGTGGTTTAGATTACAGGTGATCACATGGACGTTTGCAGGTTGTATAGCGGTGGAAAAAACCAAAAGTCTATATTCAAAAAGGCAGGGTTTGCGGGATACTTCCTGGCACATACTGGCTGATGGGATTGTTCAGAGAAATATAGCGGTTGTCGTCAAGCTTCCACGGTCTCGATCTAAGGAATTGGGAGGATAGAAGCGATTGGTATAGTTGTTCAATTCAGTTGTGCTGTAGGAAATGACAGCAGTGTTGTTCTAATTTTCACTGTCGGTTGCCAAGAAACAAAGGAACATATGAATGTTCAACACAATACCGTATCATCTGAGTGTTCCTTGTCCGGCATATCCAGCGTAGGAGCTTGTTCTTGTTGACAAGCCCGGGCCTTTTGTGCGTGTCAATTCGCTGCGAGCTGTTGCTGGAGTCGATTGAAGCCATGACGATAGTAGTTCTGATGGGTTGTGTTGATGTGATCAACATAATGGTGCTGTGTTGCACGTTTTTTGATCAGCATATCAAACGTAGAAGCAGTGAAAGTTGACAGGCCACTGGTGCGGTGCCTAATAAACCTTGCAATTGGCTTCGCTCATGCAAGTGTCAGTCACCACATCACGTTATGAAATGGCAATTGAGGGTGGAATCTCCAGGTAAGAAATCAATCTTTAGAGTAAACAACTCTGTATCGACTCAGGACTCGAGAGTGTGACTAAGAGATACGAATTTGCGGTCGAGGACAACGTGCTTACTACGGTTAGCTGCGCTGGAATACTCACCGAACTGGTGTATAAAGCTAACCAACGCAGAGACTGATGATAACACGTTCGATGGTCTATCAACCAGCGAGGTCAGAGATTAATAACACCGAACAAATTCTTTCTACGCGTAAGAAAAGTGTTGATCAAAGTCATACTCTGACTCGTCGGCGCATCCGCGAGACGAGGTCTCTTTCTTCCTCTCTCTTACTCGGTCAAGAACCAAATCCACGTTTTGTCGTAGGGCGCATTTCAATCTCACAAAGGTTCTCAAGGACATTACTCCGAATCTCGGTCTTCACCCCGGGTCGAACTTTGACACCCGCGGTCACCGCCGTCCCGGGGTGTTGGAAGGAAAAAAAAAGTTGGAAAACAAATTCTTTTGACCAATCCGAAACTCATTGATCGGGCTTCCACCCCCTTCCCTTATCTATTTAACCGGGAAACCGACACCGATGATGAGAGATGCCGAAAAGTCTTTTTTCTTTCTTTGTTGAACGGCCCGTGGCTGTTTTTGGCTACCGTGTATTTGGCCGCGATTCGGAGATTTTTTACTTCAGCTCGTTTGGGTCGCCCTATTTTGGTTGTTGATGATCCATAACCCATGGTTTTCTTGGTTGAGGGATATGGTGAGTAAGGCTGCCCAGGGTTGAAGAGATTTATCCTTTGATTTAGCTCTTGGTGAAAAGGTTTTTGTCTTGGTATGATGTTTACCCAGATTGGCAATCTAGTCGAGTTTGCAGAAAGAGGCTCAAGGCTCGAGGCTCAACCGACATGTCGGGATGGCTTTTCGGACACTGTAGATGCCGAAGTCGGCTCGAAAAATAATCAGCCAGCGCTGGGTAGTTAGAGTAACGTCAGAGCCGTGTCTTGGGCAAGTTTCTCTGTTGCGCGCAGGAGTTCTTCTAGCCTGTAAGCGAGATCTCAGGTGACAAATGACCATTGATGGCGCCAGGATCATGATATCCTTGGTGTCGGTCATCGACTACCAAGACAAGACGAACCGACATACATCCAGGTACCAAAGCATGAATGACCGATCAAGCAAATCGGCGTTTCGAACCACCGACATTCACCAACTCCATCAAACGTTTGACTACAAAACTCGTTGTTTGGCGGCCTGTTTCCGCCCAACTTACTTGGCAGGATGATGTTATGACATCTCTTCAATCCACAACAGTCGGTACCAAGACGATATGTAAACGGAGGAAGGATTCTAGAGATCGTCTTTCCACCCGGATCCCGCTCGTGGCATTGAAACTCTCATATGCATGCTTTTTAAGTGTTTGCAATCTGAAGCAGTACAATTCTTTATGCATACCAGCATGATGGAACAAGGCCTTGAGACAAGTGCAGAGCGCAGGCCTCTTTCCTGGTGGAGCGCGCAGATGAGAACGTGGAGAAGATTAGAAAGCAAACAGCAGTGACACACCCTTCGGATTTCTGTTATTCTTCAGGAGGTGTCATACCGGCGTGAGTCGCCTCTATCTATTGTGAATCTGACCCTACGTGCTGCCACCCCATACAGCTCTGATATCAGAATCGTTCCCCCCCATATGCTCCGATGCAAAGCGGCACACAGCTCCATCATCATCCTCTCCAACCAAGACAACATACCCAATGGAATCAGCCACAATTACCCATCAGCATGAGATGAATAGGCCCTCCGTGGGGAGATTGTTGAATCTCCAGACGTCCCCACCCTTGCCCCAGCGTCTGATGGTCTGTTTTCGTGAATCTGCAGCACAAGCGTTGATCTGCCCGGACCATCGAGTGCCATACCACAGGCAACCACGAAAAGCACCGGAAAAGCGCCGGAACTTGTCGTAGCTTTTTTTTTCTTTGCCCACGCAGGTGCACACTTTATCCTCGGACTTGTCACATATCCTTGCCTGTCGGTAGATGGAGCCACGCGAAAGTCGGTCGTTTTTCCAGATTCAGTCCAACATGAATCCGGCCTTGGCCTGGATGCCGTAGAAGCCGGTTGAAACCAATTTGCTGACCAGGGCAACCTTTTACTTCATCCCGCACTCGACCTGGCCCCACTAGCAAATATGGAGTATTGTGGAGAGCTGTACGAGGGAAGAGTGAGCGAGCGTTGGCAAATTGCTTCAGAGTATAAAGGGAGAGGGATCTGCTACTCTTGCGTCCTGCTACAGCGCTCATCACACGTCGACCTTTTGTTCCACTAAAGCTTGATCAGGCTTGGCTGTCATTGTTCGAGAGTTTGACGCCCACTCTTGGAGTCTTGATACTACTTGGCTACTCATCGTTTGCTTGGCTCTGCAGTATCAACAACGCTAGCACATCGTCAAGTCATTTCCATCACCATGGTTGGCTTTCTCGGAGTCACAGGCAAGGCCCTGTCAATTCTCCAGGTCGCTTTGATCGTCGCCCCTTCGTTCATTCTGTTCGGTTACAACCAATCTGGTCTGGGCCCTCTGCTTTCGGAAGAGAACTGGAGACACCAATTCCCCTTGATCGACACTGTCGATACCACGGGCGCCGTCAAGTCTCACCACGCAACACTTCAAGGTGTCGTTGTCGCTACATTCACACTTGGTGCCCTCGTTGGTGCTCTTTCTTGCTCATGGACAGGTGACAGACTTGGTCGCCGCTGGATCATCTTCATTGGTGCTCTCTGCACACTGATCGGAATTGCCCTCGAATGTTCGGCTTTCCAGATTGCCCAATTGATCGTCGGACGTGTTATCATCGGTCTCGGTATTGGTCAACTCTCTGCAACAGTTCCCGTATGGCAGTCTGAGTGTTCTAGTGCTGCCAACCGTGGTAAGCACGTTGTCCTCGACGGCATGTTCATCTCTCTTGGTTACACTCTTGAGTCCTGGATTGATTTCGGTTTCTTCACCCTCAAGACCGGTTCCGTCACTTGGAGACCTCCGATTGCCATTTCCATGATCTTCTCCATCATCGTCCTTGCTGCTATCTGGTTCTTCCCCGAGTCTCCTCGTTGGTTGCTCCGCAAGGGTCGTGGTCAAGAAGCTCGTCAGAACCTCGCCGCTCTCAAGGGTCTTCCCGCCGATGCTCCCGAGATCGAGGCCGAAATTGTTGGTATTGAGCTTTCTCTCGAGGACTCTTCCACACAAGCCGCTTCTTTCAAGGACATGTTCAGCATGGGCGAGGACAAGCTTGCGTACCGTTTCGGTCTCTGTCTTCTCCTCCAGTTCTTCCAGCAGATGTCCGGTACCAACCTCATTTCCGTCTACGCCTCCACCATCTTCCAACAAGGTCTCGGCATGAGCAGCTACAACTCCAAGCTTTTGTCCGCCGGTACCCTGACCTGGAAGTTCCTCTCCTGCTTCGTCGCATTCTTCTGCATTGACCGCTTCGGACGTCGTGCCGTGTTCATGGTCAGTGGTGCCGGTATGGCCATGTGTATGGTTGCTCTCGCCGTTGCAACCTCTTTCCACGGCAACGAAAGTGCTTCGATTGCTGCCGCTTTCTTCGTCTACTTGTTCTGTTTCTTCACTCCCATTGGTTTCCTCGGTGCCAACTTCCTCTACTGTACCGAGGTTGCCCCCATCAGACTGCGTGTCGCCATGGCTTCGATCTCTACTGCCAACCACTGGCTCTGGAACTTTGGTAAGTCAATGAAAATGGTCTGTGCCAAGCCTTGGAAATCCTCGCTAACAAATTCTTGTAGTCGTCGCACAAGTCACCCCTGTTGCCATCAACAACATCGGATACAAATACTACATTGTCTACGCAGTTATCGGCTCTTTCATCCCCATTACTGTCTTTTTCCTCTATCCAGAAACTAAGGGGCGTACACTGGAAGAGATCGATATCATCTTCAGAGACAGTCCTTCGGTTCTTGGTACTGTCAGATACGCCAAGTACAAGCCTGCTCTGGCACCCGAAGAGGTTCCTCAGAGCAAACACGCAGACGACTACGTCGAGGAGAAGAGCATTGAGGACAAGGCATAGAGTGCTTGAGCATTTGGGAAAGGAGTTCCTGCTCGCACGTATGATATAGACGATATGATAATGCATTTTTTATTTTCAACTTTCATTCGACATCCACATCAAACATACGCATATTTTCCACTATGATGAAGCACAGGGACATATGAGCCCTTACGATTGTCCGTTGAGAGCCCCAAGCTAGTGACATCAAGATGGGCCTCTCAATGGACAGTTCGTCAAAAGAATTGACTGTAATGAAACAGAAGGATATGCCAGTTTTTTTTTGATTGTCCATTAAGAGCCTCGTTTCGAGATCGTGAAATAAGACTCTCGATGGGCAACACATTAGATCATATCATCCTCCTGCCTTGTTATGGTGGAACAGATTACATGACGTTGTTCTAGAGAAAGTATAGCAGTCAAACACAGGGTCACCTTGATTGATTTCCAGAAACTCATCCCTCTACCTGATTCACGACATTTAACAACTTTTCACGTTCCTTCAATACTCCATTTGCTGAGGCATCGTTGGGTCAAGAGATCCATGTACCTCGCAGTATGGTCATGTACCTCCTGTTTGCTCTCCTCGACAACAAGGATACGCACTCACGGGCGAGAAGCTCTCTGGTGCTCTCTCCAAGTCAGTTCGGCTCTCGTTCGAAGTACTTGTTCTTCCTTCGTGATAAGTCTCCATCAGACTTTTTCTTAAGAATTTATAGATGAGGCAACGCCGAGGTCATCTGTGCTGTTTGGGTCGCTGCTGTTTCTCTTGCTTTCAGCT
The DNA here is from genome assembly GCA_026013035.2 of Dothideomycetes sp. NU30. Taxonomy (NCBI): domain Eukaryota; kingdom Fungi; phylum Ascomycota; class Dothideomycetes; species Dothideomycetes sp. NU30. The sequence continues at coordinate 192,255 of BSBH01000027.1, forward strand.
GTAGTATCTTCATTGTTACGATCGTGGGCACGACTTCGGGCTACAGTTTGGTTTGATCCCGGCATTTGAATTGGCTGCTGTTGACGTACGATATGTTTGCATGTTTTGGGACAAAGCTAGCTCGCGATCGTAGTAACTTGAAGTACGGTTAGGGACGTGATGGTGTGTTGACATGTTTAGGATGGAGTATGCATTCAACAGGTGATAGGATATCTCGACGACTCAGGGCATAGCCTGGTAGTTGGAACTCCGGTACGGGCATGCTGCTTGCTGTCTGATGATGGCAAATTTAAATCTAGGACTCTGAGACTGTGTGAGTAGTATCGATGGCCGTCATTGTTGCTCTACTTTTTCTTGGTATCCCTGTCAGGAAGTCTGATGAGTTGAGACATCTTGTCTGTTTACTTCTGATTGTGTTGCGAAATAGCCGTTATCACAGTTATCCAATATATGTGAGTAAAGTCAGTGATTTCGAGGGCAAGAAGAGTATTGTCTGACGAGAAGTAATTCAACACTCAGAGAAAGCAAATTCGACCTAGAAGACAACTGCTGTGAGGGATATAAAGGACTAGCGATCCGAATATCTGATCAGATAAGATGGGCCCAAACGCCTTGAAGCTGGGCGTTCGGGACTTCTCGTTTCCAGATCTGATAGATCTTTGGTCGATGATCTGGGTACATTCCTAGGACATATGCAAGCCAAGTTTCTCCCAAGCCTTCTAGACTTTCGACCTCACCTGTCACCAGGCGCCGTGACCTCGTATCCGTCGGCGAACAGGAGAGAGTGGTGGATCTGCCGTTAGAAAATCTGATTAGATGGACGCTAATCTTCCTTCTCAGACGCCATCTCTTTTTTTTTTCCGCAAGAGTTCAAGAATCGATCATCCTTGTACATCTAAATCGCATGGAATGCTTTCTGCAGAGAATTTGCGCCACCAGCCCGACGAATAGAAGCAAATGACGATTTCGAGGTCTATTCAAGGGTGGAAGTCTTCATAGCTATCATCCACCAGCTGTATTGAGAAAGCTCACCCGAATAAGACACAAAATTGCCGAGTCAAGACCTCCTTAGCAACGCCTTTTTACGGCGATGCCGAGTGCTTAGACCCTGCATGATCTGATAATATTGACAAGTTAGAGTTCTAGCCTATCTTATCCATCTCCTAATCTCGCTTGGCCTAACTTTTTTCGGTCGCTTTTTGGTAGGTCTGAAGGAAGAGGTTGAGCAAAATGCAAGCCTCTTCTCACCTTGGCGAGAGGTGCCTAGCTGGCTACTTAATGATGCGTTTCCCACCTTGTTGTTCGATCGTCCATTCATTTCTTTGTTATCAAACTTGCGATTGAGCAGTCAGACCTTCATCATGGCTGACGAGAATTATCAACCTAACAAGACTGCAGACATTCGGGAGCAGTCTGAGACTGACACAGTCCGTAGTGAGCAGGTCATTCTGTCAGGAAAGACATCTCCCGGTGTTGCGCGTATCGAAGCTATCAATGCCCACCTGACCACCTTCGATCGCATCTTTATCGCTTTCAGCGTTTTGTTGATCGCTTATGCTTATGGATTGGATGGAACCGTCCGCTACACATACCAAGTAAGTTCTTATCAGATCGAAGCCATCAAGGTCTCCGAAGCTAACTCCAAGTTAGACCACAGCACTATCAGATATCGGACAACACTCTCTGCTCACCACCGTCACCATTGTCCGTACCGTCATTGCAGCAGCAGCTCAACCCACGGCAGCCAAGATCGCCGACGTCTTCGGTCGTGTCGAATTGATCTATGTCTCCATTTTCTTCTACATCATCGGTACCGCCGTCGAAGCTGCCGCACACAACGTTAGTGCCTTCGCTGCCGGTGCCATCTTCTATCAAATTGGCTACACCATTGTGACTCTCCTCGTCGAAGTCATCGTAGCCGATATCTCATCGCTTCGATCCCGTCTTGGATGGTCCTACATCCCTGCATCACCGTTCTTGATCAACACTTGGGTCTCTGGTAACATTACCCAAGCCGTGTTGAAGACTACCAACTGGCGATGGGGTATTGGCATGTGGGCTATCATTTACCCAGTATCTGCCATTCCTCTGATCGTTGCTCTGACCATTGCGTCTCGTCGTGCTGCCAAAGCTGGAACGCTCGCAGCTTACAAGTCACCTTTCCAGCAACACGGTCTGTCCAAGACTTTGGTTGCTCTCTTCTGGCAACTCGATGTCATTGGCATAATCCTCATGATCGCCATGTTCGCTCTCATCCTCGTACCCTTCACCATTGCTGGCGGTGTCAGCGAAACTTGGGGCACAGCTCACGTCATTGCACCTCTAGTTATCGGAATCTGTCTCATCCCCTGTTTCGTATTCTACGAACGCTGGGCCCCTCATGCTCTCGTACCTTTCCACCTCCTCAAGGATCGTAGTGTCTGGGCTGCTCTAGGTGTCGCTTGGATGCTCAACTTCATCTGGTACATGCAAGGTAGTTTCCTCTACACCGTCATCGTCGTTGGCTGGAACGAATCTGTCAAGTCTGCCACACGCATCACTTCCCTGTACAGTTTTGTTTCTGTACTCACTGGTATCGGTCTCTCGCTTGTTGTCCGTTTCGCTGGTGTACCTTACCTCAAGCCCTTCATCGTCCTGGGAACTCTGCTTTTCATGGTCGCCTTCGGCATCCTTTACGAATTCAGAAGCGGTCTCGATAGCCCTATCTCAGGTATCATCGGCGCCGAATGTCTTCTCGGTTTCGCTGGCGGTCTTTTCCCTTACCCAACGCAAACGGCCATTCAAGCTGCCACCCAACACGAACATCTCGCCATTGTAACAGCATTGTATCTCGCCATCTACAACATCGGTTCCGCCTTCGGATCAACGGTTTCCGGAGCACTGTGGTCTCAAGTCCTCCCCCAACAGCTGACGAAGAACCTTGGTGCTGTCACCAATAATGCCACCGTTGCTACTTACGCTTACAGCAACCCTATTTTCTTCATCATCGATTATCCTGTCGGAACACCCGAGCGTACCGCTGTTATCGTCTCTTACCAGTATATTCAGCGTCTGCTGTGTACGACCGGTATCTGTCTGTGCATCCCTCTGATCATATTCACGCTGTTCTTGAGGAATCCGAGATTGGGCAAGGAACAGTCTTTGCCCACGGCTGAAAAGAATATCTCCGAGGGGGAGAGTGAGAGTGGCGTGGAGACTGAGGAGCACAAGAACAACAGCTTGTTGCACAGATTCTTCCGATGAGCTTTACTCGGGATAAGGTGGGGTTGGGATAGGATATCGGAGATGTTCAGGAAGGAGGGGAAAAAGTAAATGTTATTAATGTGTTTTATCATGTATACATCAAGTTCAGCTCAAATTGTCTTCACTTACTTACATACAAAACGAAGAGATGCAATCTGTCTTTGTACCCTGAAGTTAGGTCGTGAGTGAGATTCATATATTCAGAATCTGCTTTATCAACCTTGTATATCGTCTTTCTGCATACCAGACAAGTCCCAGTGAAGCGAATAACCTCTTAATCCGCACCTCGCGTTTATTAACTATATCGTTCCACTAAGAAAGTGCTCTACACAAATATGCAACCATCTCTGGGACCAACGGGCCTTGCGAAAAGACAGATTTTCACCAAGAGCACACAATCGCTCGCCAGAAGCCTGAGGTGTCCTCCATACATAACTCTCTTCCTTCCTCCGCCTCATCCCTTATCAGTTTGATATGGTCCAGGCAGGTGATCTTAGATCAAGGTGATCAATAGTCTTGGACGTACACGAATCTTATGAGAGCAGAAAGACTTCAGACTAGGCTCCGAAAGGGACATTGGAGATTGTATTGCAGGCGTTGATGCCGGGGATGATATGATGATGATGATGATGATGGAAAGGGAAATATACTATGGATTGTGTCTATTCTGTTGACTACTTCTGAAGACATTCGTGGTGCTTTTACAAAGAGGATGTAGTAATCTGTGAGGCACTCGTCTTGGATATTCATCTTGAAAACATATCTTGTGACTGTACAGTATGTAAGCAGATATAGCTTGACGAATGTTTTGGCTCTCTCGTTTCTACTGTCTGTCTTTCTTTCTGGTGCATGTACAATGCTTAATAGTCCTAGAAATTGTAAGAAAACTATGTCAGTAGAGGCCAACAAAGTCCACAGTGTGCTTTTCCTGTGGATCTATGATTGTCACTCGACAGACGTTACGGTGGTATAGGGAGGTCAGAGCAACGTGGGAGAAGCCAATCTCGAGAGGATGGAGAGATTAGCCCGCATCAAACAGATCGACATCGACTGCTTGCATAGATAAAACAAGGGGAGACGGGTGAACAAGGAGAGCACTTTGCAACAGCGTCGAAAGAAAGTTGTACGTGTAAGTCATGTGCGCAAGGAATGACTCTTTCCGAGAGCTTACGCAGGGTAAATTTGGTTATGATTGGGATGCTTTGTGAGGAGTCAGGCTTCAGCGGCTATCAGTGGAGCGAGGACAAGAGAAGGTAGACGACGTATGTCAATCCGACGTGCAAGGTGAGCCACGTGGTACACGAGTGAGCCGTCTTGGAGAAAGTCCGAGGAATGAACGAGATGAAGGAAAGCCACTAGCGAGTATCCAACACGGGATGTTTCGTAAGGCTGAGAGTGGTTTGGGGATGTGGCTCTCGGTAGGGCTGACTCGGCACTGGGCTGGAATGTATGTGGTGTATATCAAACATACCATATCATACCTATCTTATGTTATGGGTATGCCGGAAGGTGTGATATACTAGACTAATGAATTGCTTTCGTCAATGTTGACTAGCCAAGGAATCTAGCTAAATACAAAAGCCGAGGACGCCCTCGGTTGAGATGAGATGAGATGAGAGGAGACATGTCAATTACGATGTCAGTGGCAAGGATCAAGTCAGACAGTGCTGAATTTGTCAAAGCCTCACCATGCTCGTAGAAAGCGTTGAGAAAGAAGAGCAGGTATTGTACTGGATACCTGGGGAAGTGGGATACAAAACAGCTGTGACATACGTCAACTTCTGCGTGTTCACTAGAAGAGGTTCGTTCAACAGCAGGGCTGATGTTGAGGGTCGAGAGCAGTAGATTTGTGGGTGAGAAAAGAGAGTTTGATTGCTCGCAAACGGGCAGATGGTCAACGTGTCACGCGAAAGAGGACAGCCTCATGGTCTTGACTCGCACAAGCTCGCGGATGGCTCGCATGAGTATTGTAGGTAAGTTAAAGAAAGACTAAAGCCAATTTACAACGGTTATGGTAAGTCGCTGGTCGATAGAAATTCGTTAGAGATGCTATGCCCCGTTGATTGCAAAAAAGAATTGATATCGATGTATCGTAAGAATTAGCCAGGAAAGCAGAATCGCAAAGGAAGCTGTGGTCTCAAACACTGACAATGTAGTCAGTGTTAGCGATGGGATGGAACTTGAGAAGCGAGACAAAGAGCACGAAACACTGAGCTCGAGCATCGGAAGTAGGCGAAGAGTGCCGGCGTTTGAGGAAAGGAAGGTTTGAAGAGGAGCCGTTATGAAATCCGGCCATGTGTGCGCCCGTTACCAAAGATGTGTTGGCATACTACAGAGTGTGACTGACTGTAGGGTCTACGCTGCGATTGGCGATGGCTATCCATTTCGGACTCGATATGTGCTACGATGATTGGAAAGAAAGACGTAGTCATTAGTATTACAGTATAACTAAGACAGATACCTCTGTCAAGGGTGAAAACGAGTGTGTGGTAAAACAATGATCGCCGGCCAAGCTTTTTTTGGACCAGGGTTTGCGCGGCGGATCGTGCGTCGTCCTTTTCCGGGAGACGGTTAATCTTGCATGTCACAATCGTTGCAACAACCTAACGTGAAGTGACGCTTAGGGCCGTACGGACTATCGTAGAATAAGATGCGCCGACCATTATTGTTTGGGAGTTAGTGAAGAACAGGAAGGAGCGTTTGTGTACTGCCGAGGAAAGAGCAGTCGAATGGCGACAAATGCAAGTTGACCCTGACAGGCTACAGCCATCGCACGCACGCGGTTTCCGTCTTGCAATTTGAACTTTCTCCGCCAATGCTATATTATTAATATAGATGCTTGTACATACTATCGGCTAACAATCTACTTTACATCTGCATATACAACTGTACATACATGGGAGTCCGGAGCACCGAGACGCAACTTGCAAGATCTGGGGTTTACCATTGCACTTTTGAAACAAACCGGAAACAGAGCCAGAGGCACAAAGTGCGACACAAGCCGGACCCCCTCGTTCGTTCGGTCAGCATTCAGCTCAGCCAATCTGCCCACTAACTGCAGCGTACTTGGTGGATTGCCCCTGGTGTTTGTATCTCTACATCTTTACCAAGCAATCTGCGCAAGGGTGGCAGGCGAAACAAGGCGACCATGACGGCTCCCCGGCCCTTGTCCTCGTCAACCATGGCGACAGCGACGTCGATGATTCAAGCACAACTGCAGTCGCGACCGCAAGCACAGTCGCCTGTCTTGTCGCAGCATGCTCCGTCCGTGGCCAGCGACTCTCTTTCCATGGTCTCTACCTCGACCGTCGCCTACACGCCGCCCTTTGTCACGTATCCCAAACCCCCGCCCGAATATATTTCTGTCTCGAGCGCGTCACAGCTGGCGACAGAAGTGGCCGACATATGCGCCGACGAGGAAGATCTTGAGCCATGGCGCCGCAGTGGCAGGGCTGCCGTGACCGAGGGTGCCCTCGCCTTGATCAACGCCTTCCTCGACCGCCAGCTCTACGACATCATCAACACGGCCCGCACCACCAGTCTTGTCGTGCTCAGGCCTGCCGTCACCGAAGTCCTTAGAAAGAACTTGGCCAGAGATGCCATTGCTACCGCCGAAGACAACCTCGAAGATCTGCTCGCCCTGCAGGCCGATGGCGAGAGCGATGACCCTCCGCGCCCTTCGAGCCACTCCAGCGCCAAGTGGAACGTCGAGTTTACCTGGAAGAGATCGAGACTGAGGGTCATGATGAGGAGCGAGAAGAGCGACTTTGACATTGACGACGACGAGCACTACGTCAACCAAGAGTCGCTGAACACAACCTTTTCCGAGACCGCGGGCGTCATTAGCTTGACCTCGGAGATCTTCCTTGCCGGTATCCTCGATTTCCTAGGCGACATGCTGCTCTCCCGCGCCACCCAATGTGCTATCTTGCGCGCTCTCCGACACAGCGCTAACACACCCGCAACCACCAACTCGCCTGTCGCTGATGCCAGTGGCCATGTCCTGGTGCAAGAGATGGATATTGAGAAGGCCGCTCTCGGCTCTGCCCTAGACCGCCAATGGCGCGCATGGCGCAAATCGCTGCGTTCGCCCTCGCGCCGTGGCTCTCTGCCTTTCCACTCTGCCGCAAGCAGTCCTGTCATTGCTCGCAGAGGCAGCTTGTTTGATCGCTTCCCCGATCGTCCAGAAAACCACTACCCCGAGCATGTCCTTGCCTCCAACATACCACTGCCCATCACCGAAAGAGACGTCGACGAGATCGAAGTACCCGGCCTTGCCCGCGATCCTGACCGCCCAGTGTCTCAGTCGGGAGCTCCTGCGCCCAGGTCGGACCGGCCCCTGAGCCAGGGCTACTTCGCGCACAAACAGTCCCAAGCGAGCTGGAAACCTGACAGATCCCGTCATTATTCTGTTCCTACACCGCTTGCTACGCCCTTCGTAAGTGCTCCTGGCGCCTGGCCTGGCGAAACACCTGGTCCAGAAGACCACACTCGACAACAACAGCATCAAGATCATTCACTTGAAGATCCGCCAAGCACCGCTTCTACAAATTGTGAAGAAGGCGTGGTCGAAACTAGCGCTTCATCCGTCGATGGCGTTGTTGAACTTGACAAAGAGGCCCATCACACCTCGCAGCCTGCCAGCCCTGACGTAGAAACGTCTTCAGCAAGATCAGCCAACCGTCCTAAGCGACTGGCCATCTATGGCTCTTCGTCTGGAAGATATAGTTCCAGAGAGGGTGTTGAGTCGCTCCAGAATCTTGAACGACCTTTTAGTCCTGAAGAATTTCTGGCAAGCAGGAATCTAGGTGCGCCTTCCTCGACAAGTAACACACCAACATCTGCACACGGTAGTTCTAGCATGGTGGAGCCGACCACAGAAGCGAACTCGGTCGAAAGTGCCGAGGACGAGAGTGTTGATGAACCCAAGCATAAAATTGACCGAGTACCCATCGGAACAGCCGTCAGCTCACCACCCGTCCAAAGGGCCAACATTTCCAGCACCCTGTCCAGGACCATTAGCCCAACTTTGGATCAAGCTGCTTTCGAAGTTCCATCGCGAATTCCACAAACTCAACAACGTATTTCGTCTGATATTATGAAGAACCGCACAACTTCCAAGGCAAGTGATAGTGGCTCTACCACTCCAGCAAAGCGAGGTAGTCTTCGCCAAGTCTCTGCTGGTAGGGACAGTCTAGACGAAAGAAAGAGGTTTCCACTTTCAGCCTCGGACATGGAACAGGACTTTGACATGCTCTTGAAGAGCGAAGAGACTGTCAAATTCACCTTGACTCCAGACAGTGTCCGAGACATTCCCGTGAGTCTTGTATACAACATCATCGATTCCTGTTTACTGACAAATTTTCCAACAGGATCGACCATACAGTCCTCACATGAGGCTCCAAAAGCAGACACTTTTCCGCGCTTCTTCCAAGGAGCACATTTCCAAGAAGCAAGTTGACAGCGATGGTCAATCTATCCGATCCAACCATAGTAAAACTTGGTCGCTCGGCGGCTCAAAGGATAAAAGAGAGACGACGCCGCCCGTTGAAACCAAGAGGAAGACTTCTATCAGTCGGCCCGTAACGCAGAATACGAATGCTTTGCCTTCTGGGCATGTTGCACGAGAACCTGTCATGCAAACTGAGTCGACCAGGGACTTCGCCGATTTCATTCGCTCGACCGGTCCGGACAGGGAACCAAATCCCGTTGTACCTCGTCTAGCTAGTCGTAGTATGTCGTCACTAAGGGCCACTGCCGCTGCTCAAGCTGCGGCCGCGAACAACGCTCCGGCTGTACCTTCGGCTCCCAAGAGCTCGGGCGGCAAGTATATACCCAGGAGCCCCAACGGACCTATACCGAGGCGAAACCTCTTGGCGAGGGAAGCAAGTGGCTCGTCGAACAACAATAACGATCTGATTGATTTTATCCGAAATGGTCCTCCCAGCGCAGGGGGAAGGGCACGCGTTCCAAATCACATTGCACCCTTTGCAGATTTTGATGACGATAATGTCCCTCAGGTAGTACCTAATACTCCTACCCTTGCAGAACTTCCCGGATTTCCAACATACAACCGACCTCTTACAGCATCAACGACGAATTCTCGTACTGGCCTTATTCCCAGTGCACAGAGTCCCAGGATCGCTTCACCCCTGACTATGCCCAATTCCAAACCAGATCTTGCACAGGATACAGACAAAAAACGTTCACGGATCAAGGACCCTTATGCCATCCCAGAAGATTCGGATGATGAAGACGATGACGACGAGGATGTGCTTGGTGCTCTGCCAATCCAACAGAACAGTATTACTCCTTCGTCATCGGCCCTGAACGGTTCATCTCAGGCTCCCGCTGGAGCGGAGAAGGCCCGCTCAAACTCGGTTGGCAGCTTGCATTCCTCGATCGGGCGTCCTTCACCCGGCTTGAGTAGTGGAAGAATACCTAACTTATCCCCAAATCCTGGCTACGAACCTAGCATCAGGAGTGTGAACTCTACGACATCCACCACAGCAGTACGACCAGCACACATACGCTCTCAAGTATCATCAGGCAGTGCAATCCCGCGTAGCAACAAGCCTAAATTCGAAGTGCGTGCAGCTGGTAGCCCCAAAACACGATTAGACCCCTTTCACAGAACCGAGACAGACGATCTTGCAGACTTTTTCAAATCCTCAGGGCCACCAGAACCTCCTGTCAGACGTCAGACCGAGTCAGCTCCAGCACCAACAGTTGGGCGCGGACAGAAGCCCGAAAAGAAGAAGAGTGCAAAATTCTGGCAACGTAGCAAACCTGCTCCTGGTAGCACCTATATGGACTTGCCTTGATGCATTTGTCCTCATTTTTTTTTCCTCTGTTCGGGTCTTTTCAGCGTCATCTGTTTACTTTCCTATCTGTGTATATACACGTCTACTGCACAAATGTCCCCAAAGATAGTGGTTTACTTCTTCATGTCTTTTTCTTTTTCTTTTCTTTCTCAGTCATACAAGGATCGATGTTAGATGGAAGGCTGTCTTAGTTGATCTTGAGGCTTTTTCATCCCTCTTCACAGCAGTAATGGAAGCCTTTGTATAGTCATGTTGATAGGCAGACTTGGCAGTTTCAGAGTTGTTTGAGATGTTTATTTTAACCGAAGATTGTACACGATGGATATATACCCCCTGTTTCTTTGTACAAACAAACTCTGCTAGATAATTTCCTCGAATCCAAAACAATCCCATCACATGAAGAATAGGTGATGCATTCAAATTTCCATACAAACAATAATATTGATTTAGATTGTTAGTACGAGATAGTTAGATACGTTCAAGTGCTGTGTGCTTTCTGAGAATATTCGGCAACTCGGACCGACCTGATACGAAAGGAGCATGTCAAGTCGCAAAACTTCAAACATCATCTTCGACAAACAGCCTTCCGACAACCTCGTAACGCAACCTTCTGGAACCTCACGCATGATAGTTCCTGCATGCACCCTTAATCATGTCGCATGTCACACTATCACTTCCGGCCGAGAGGTTGAACATGACGTGATTCTCTCCACGTCGTACTTGTGTCCATCGGATGTCTTAACATGAATAAGATATGAGACGCCTGATCCTGACTCTACCACCTCTCGATTATGTTTGACCCGTGCCTCGATCTCAGGCCTCCTCTGCACGTTCTTCAAATGTTCCTGTAATGGTGACAACTAAAAAAAGATGGCGATTGGCAGAGAACATTGCATTCGAAGGCTGACAACATAGAGTTTCCTAACACGACTCTGGAAGACCGACCCGTCTGCTGTTTTCTTGATGTGGATGATCTCCAAACTTATCCCTGTCAAACCTTCCAGTCCCTGACACATTCTGGAAGACGTTATTGTCTCAGAGGTGCTTCGGAATTTTGACATCCGTACAGATACTATGTGCTGTACGTCACTAGAGATTGGAAGGACGTCGAGCTAAAACTAAGGCCTTCAACTTTGCTAACCTCTTTAACATAGGGCAGACACAGATCATCGGCTATGGCGTTCGTTTGACATGTAATACCATGTGGTCGGCACGCTGCACTGTCATGTATTGCGAATTGAGCGAGAGCCTCCTCCACGACCCTTTTTTTCTCTCTCTGTTTTACTGCACTATACGAGTCGTGGTTCCCTTGACAGCGAACGATTGGGCAGCCATTTAGGTAGTATATCGTTGGAAGCAAGTCATGACCTAGCAACCAGTCAACATAGTACGCGTATGTACGCAAAATCAGTTATACAGACCCCAGAACGTAGGTACATATAGACTCTCGTGTTCATCTCTGGCTCTCGAGACCCTCTTGTTTCATCGCTACCATACTTTTCCACTCTTCAAGCACTATTGTTGTGCGGCGATCCAAATCAGCACCAAGCATTTCCGGCAAATCACTTTCGTGGCAGTGTTCCGAGTCAGCACAGTCTTCCGAGTCTCGAAGGTCAAAGGATAGAGTTTCAAGCAGGCTTAAATTCACCATGCCCGTGAGTTTCCCCAATACTCCCTTTTCCACTTCATCTTTGTCTCCTCGTGGTGAATACAGGAAGATCATGTCGGCCCATCACCAAGCACCACAACAATCGCCGGTCATTGAAGGATCCGAAGTGACCGAGAATGAGAAGCTTGCTTTCGAAGAGCAGCAGCTGCCTACTAACGCCAGTGCCCCGAATCTGGTGAGACCGGGATCGCAACAACAAACGGGCACCAAGGTACCCTCGCCGAAGTTCCATCTCATGAATGCACCTCCTCGCGCGCCACATCGTCTAAATGGAGTGTCATCAACAACAAGTCTCCGAGGCCCTAGCTCGGTCGTGTACACGCAGAATGGAACTTACTTTGGTGCTTTACCACCACAATCACGGGGTTCAAATAGTCTCGATTATTCAAGAGCGCCTGAACGAACTTCGTTCAACGATTATGACTCCTACATGCCACAGCAACAAGGATGGGTCGAGAATGAGGATATCCAACCTCTGGACCCCACACCCCCGCGTAGGGTGCAAAGACAGGCTTCCATTGATCCCATCCCAACTCATGTTCAGTCCATCCCTGCCAACATGAACGGTCGATCCCGATCTAATTCCCAGCTGCAACGTCCGGGGTATGATTGGCGCAGCGGACGCAACGATTCGAAGAGAAGATCCTATCTCTCGGATATCCGTAGTGAAGGCTACAGACCCGAAGGCTACAGGGTCGGACAAAGCCCCCAAGGTTCTTTCTATGGACAAAATGGCCAGGGTCCTGGGCAATACTATGCTAGTACGCTGGGTCAATACGGCAAGGCTGGCGATGCTCCTGTCGGAGAAGTCATGAGGTTGCCTTTGACTTGGTGGATGAATTCGAACGCCAAGAACCGTGGGTGTAATCCAGAAGTGACCTGATGGGACCAAGATGCTGACTGCAACGTTCAGACTTTGTCGCGATGATTGCTGAATTCGTTGGTACAACGATGTTCTTGTTCTTCGCCTTCGCAGGCACACAAGTCGCCAACGCAGACTCCCGCAATACAACCACCATCACGAACGTAGACCTTGGCTTCAACCCGTTAGTCCTTCTCTACACCGCCGTATCTTTTGGATTCTCCCTCATGGTAAACGCCTGGATCTTCTTCCGTATCTCTGGTGGTAAGTCTTCCTATCCATCCCTCTCCCCCAACCACAACCCCCAAAAATATTTACCCAGACCTGACAAATTATCCACAGGTCTCTTCAACCCAGCAGTGACTCTGGCAATGGTGATGGTCAAATCCCTAGACTACGTCCGCGGAGTCCTCCTCTTCATAGCCCAAATCTGCGGCTCCCTTTTGGCCTCAGTGCTCGTGCGCGCACTCTTCCCCACGCCCCTGAACGTACGCACGACACTCGGCGAAGGAACCTCCATCGCGCGCGGAATCTTCATCGAAGCCATCCTGACCGCAGAACTCGTCTTCACAATCTTCATGCTGGCCAAGGAGAAGCATCGGGCCACTTACATGGCTCCCGTGGGCATCGGTCTCGCGCTTTTTATCGCAGAACTGGTCGGTGTTTTCTACACCGGCGGAAGTCTGAATCCGGCGAGGAGTTTCGGTCCTTGTGCCATCACGGGTGTTTGGGATAAAGAGCACTACATCTACTGGCTCGGTCCGGGCATCGGTGCCCTTATCGCAGTCATCTTTTACAAGTTCATCAAGATCCTGGAGTACGAGATTGCGAACCCCGGCCAGGATGACGATAGAGAGGAATTTGACGTCAGGGAAGAGAGGGAGAATCAGTGGAAACAGAGTAAGGAGGACATCCTCATGAGGAGGAAGGATCTGGAGAATCAGACTATCGCTGAGGAGAGGGAGGTTTAGAAGGTAAAAGGACTGGAATAGGGGCGTTTTTTTTTTCGAAGGGATTTGGGTAATGGCATGATTTGTGTTTTATGATCTGTTTATTCTTTTCGACCTTTGTATTAATTTAAGAAAAAACATGCTTTTTGACACTTTCTACAAAATACTTCCAAGATTTGCGATCAAAAGAGTCCGATTACCCACAGCCATTCAGAAAAACAGATTGTCCAGCGAGTCAGTAATGAGTCCTCCATGCCGGAGAAATGAAAGTCTGGAAAAGAATGGTTGTTGCTTTGTATTCCGAGGAAGATTCTTGTTCTACGTCTAAGACCTCTAGGACAAGCCAACGACCGCTCTGCTCTGTCCAATGTCTAATCCCCGTGCCACTAACTGGATACTAAAACGAATGCGTGGTTCAGAATTGCCTATTAGTATCTGGCTATTGCTAGCCCTACCCCTGTCATCGTGGTCACCGTTGACTCCATCTTGGTCTACTAAAGTAGCCGTGTCCCAGTCTATATCCGAGACCTCTGGACCCCTCACAACAAGAAACGGATTCTCCGTAACCGTCTCAAAGTTGTCCTCCGAGGCAGTTTTCTAATCCTCCTCCTCCGTGTACTCGTCACCGTCCTCCTCTGGTGAATCGTGATCCATACCATGTAGAGGCTCTGTCTCCGCAGCTAAGAGCGGTGCTCTTTCACCCTCGTGACGTTTGAAGTGACTGGATAAACTAAGCGCCAACACACTGAGGCCATGAACAAATGTGCTGCACATGACGATAAAACAAATGACAGGCCAGAGCATTTCAATAGCCTGTTCCCTTGTAGAGTACGGCGGTGCAAAAACCGGAGGGTGAGGTTCAGGAAGGCTCTCGCCAGTCTCGAGAACAGCACGAGCCTCGATTGCTAGGAAGATTGCTCCAAGACCCATGGGACCAAAGTGACCGCAGAAGAGTGCCTCGCGGAACGTGCGGATGTCGGGATTGATCTTGTAAGTTGCCAAAACGATAGGAATGCGGCGGAACAGCAACACCAATATGGCGAAACCAACAAGCCTGCCGGGTGTGACATAAGGAGTGATGTCGCGAGCCTTGAATGCATGCCAGGGGATTATCGTGCCAAGGTATATGAACATGGTCGAATTGAGCATGAGGTCGGTGATGTCAGCCAGGCGGGCTTCTTTTGTCTTCTGTCTAAACCACCCATCTCGAGCAAAGCCGTAGCCGGCACCGAAAGCAACAAGAAAGTCATCAGAGCCGAGAACGCTGCCAACACCTACACTAAATAGTGCCGCGAGTAGATAGAAGACGACCATACCAGCAGAGTCGATGTAATTTTTGCCCTCGGAGAAACGAAGTCCACGATTTAAAATAGTACCAATCACCAAGCCGATAGTGATGCCGAAAGTGCATTGCCAAAGGATTGTAAGCAGGAAATAGTCTTTGATCGCCACCAACGGGTTTCCATGGATCAAAGCGTACAAGCCAATATAGAGGAATCTACTCAAATCAGTATCTCTCTAGAAAACAGACAAAAAGAACTTACGGGAAAGAGACGCCATCGTTGCAACCAGACTCAGCGGCAAGCATGTCCTTGATGCGCTTAGGTACTCTGGAACTAAACTGGCTGTTAGACAGAATGGAGGAGGCCAGTACAGGGTCTGTAGGCGTGAGACATGCTGCGATGGTTAGTGCAGTTGCGGTATCTGCATTGAACAACAAAGCAGCAAAGAGAGCGCAGATGAGCCATGAAAAGGTCATGACAATAGCTATCGAGCTGTTAGCATAATGCAAGCATTGCTCTCCAGCACTTTGGCATGGAATGGAAGTACAAGGAGCACACTGGGCTCATTGGGATGGAACAAACTTGTAGACTTACACAATAAGATGCCAACGCCTTTCCAATGCTTTGAAGCATAGTATTTAGGAAGACCGACGCCAATTGTGAAGACTTGTATGCCAAGAATGACTCGCGAGACTTCTTGAACAACATTGTCGCCTAGACCCCAGCCACCGTTCGCGTCCTCATAGTTGTCTTGACAGCCCTGTGTGGTGCACGTAGTCGGGTTCAACCAGCCAAGGACTCGCGGGCCCACCAAGATGCCAACCAGCAGAGCCAAGGGAGGCTCTGACAAGTGCAGGCGATTGCGAATGAAGCTAGCAAACAAGGTATACGTGATGAGGAAAGCAGAAAGTAGTAGATAGGTTAGGTGGGAGGGGGTAGCCTCAATCTGCGACCACACCATGATTTGAGATGTGCCGAGAGGCGCAAAAGTCGTCCGGAGGGATCGTCTCTGAGTGTGTTGAAGTCGGACACGGTTACCTCGGACAATTGAAGCTTAAGCAACCCTTCGAAATCACGAATGCGAAGCAACCAATGTAGTTCTCTAGCAATGACTGAACACCGACGATTATGGGCGAAGGATTTTCTTATTCAGCAAAACTGCCTGAGCAAGGTCTTTATGACATGTGTGGAGAAAGCAGGTCTTTTGCTTGCTCACTCTATCCCTGCATGGAGTACGGTCTCCAGTTTTCATGACGTCGTGCAAATCTCACTTTTAAGGTATTGCCAAGCTTCCCGTGCATGAGGAGCGGTGTCCGGCGCTAGGAGAAATCAAAGATGAATCTTGACCTGAAAGGGTTGTTCCTTGTACAATCTGAGACAGCTGAACCAGAAATTGTCTAGACGTCTGCCAATAGTTCACAGAATAGGATGAAGATCTGCAGCGCCCAGCTCTCGTGGGATGGGAAAGAAGGCAACTTAAAACCATGCCATGACCCCGGATCTCATCGGGTTCAGCGCTCTTGCATATCTTTACCACCTTGAAGTTGCTTGCTCACAGTCAGACGTAAGCCTTCTGCTCATCGTTCCACCCATTCTCAGTCAGCGTCGCACGGATATTTGCCATCGAGAGAGCGGCCTGCTCAACTCATAAACACCTCGGATTCCTCATCTGTGGTGAGATTGTTCCTAGCTTTCGTACAGTTGCAATTACTGACCAGGAATCAAGAACGAAACACCACACCTGATCAATCTACCATATAATCGCAATGGTCTACAAACGGAGCATATACACAGTGGTGACGCCGTTGCCTCCAACAATTTCCCGCGAGACAGCAGTCGCCGCATTGCACAACCACTCAAGAATGATCGAACTCAATCCATTGGTCATTAATCACGAAAAATGCAAGCCACCACCGAACGCTCCGGCCGATGAATTCCATTGCACATGGTACCAACTGACTGATCGCGTACCTTATTTCCCGGGTATCAAAGGTCTGGTGAATTACAAAGGGTGTTTCCACGATCTACCCCGCGGCGTCCAAACCCACGTCTACGCTCCCGCGGGCCTCGATATCAAAGAGAAATGGTCCATCGGTGGCAACGAACCTGGCGAAGAACGTGAGATCCTCGAACTTGGTCACAGTAAATTGGGAATACCACGCGAAGGCCTCTATCTCCGTGAAGACATTGATATGCGCTGCAACATTTTCCTCACGAGCTTTGTCAAGAAAACCCTCAACAAAGCCCATAATGTTCTTGTCGAAAGACTTGTCGTCCAGTCCGATCTGGTCGACGACAAGAAAGTGCGAGAAAACTACAACAACTGCGCTCGCTCCTCGACGCTTGGTGGAAACAGTTTCAGAGTTGGCTCACCAAGTCCCTCGCACTTGTATGATAGGAGAATGAGTGTCGGAGGCAGCAGCAACGATGGCTCCAATAATGGAATCTCTTCGCCACAGTCGACGATATTCGAAGTCATCCCAGATATGTCTGGGGTTGTTACATACGCCGAGCTCGACGGTGGCCTGTATCCGCCAATGAAAAGCCCCAGACGGCTTCAGAGCATTTCACATGTTATACCGACAGAGCTACCAGCAGATTCGCCAATCACTTCACAGCCTATCCTTGAGACTAGGAACGAGACGAGTGTCGTGGCATGATCACCAATACATGCCCTCTGCCGACAACACCTAATACCTGACTGTCTTGTCCTTTTTCTTTTGTCTTTCTCTGACAGTTTCTTGTCCACTACTTTGATATCCCTCTCTTTTGTTTTAACTTGATATACCCACTTATGCCTTCCATGGCCAGTCACTATTCTGATTTCTTTTCCTTACTATTTCCCTTGCTTTTTGTCTTTTCTTCTCTTAACCTTCTTCGCGATACCGATAAAAGGTGTATTACCAATATCATTCAATCACAAATTTCTTGCCACGCTTGATCTCCTCAAACGTCATTTACTACATTTCGTCTCAATTTGAGACTTTTGCTACCAATACTTTGCACCTTCTCTACTCCGGTTGTCTTATGCTTGGATATTGTCTCATCGTGTCCTTGCTTCTCCATTTTTTCTTCTTCCAGAGCCATGGTCTCGATTCGTCTCAAAAAGATAGTGATTGTCGCCCTTCCCTAATACGTGCTAGACCACCACGGAGTGTTCTGACAGGAGTACCTCGCTGACTTCGGACATGGTCCGAAACGTAGTATAGATTATCAGAAGCGATAACATGCTTGAAGATGTCTACAGTGGCGAGACCCGGTCTTTCACACAGAGAGTCTAACACATTTTTGGTGATCTTCCGCACGGGTCCAGATAGCTGCAACTTCGCCCCTCCTCTTCTGTTGTCTGGCCCGACAACGATATGTCGTTTCGCACACCTCTGACACATCAACATTTCTCTGTGCAGCTCCGGGGAAATGGAATTTTGCACCCTGTCCTACGAACTCCAAGTCGGTGATCTGGTCAAGATTCTCTCACATCTCAAAACGATACTAACAACGCTTCCTCGCTCTGCGCTCCTTCGATGTTGGGGATAACAAAAGTAAGGACAGCTATTGAGCCTCTACTTAGTTGATCACAGTCGTGTATGATTGTCCTATGCCGTGCACATACGTGTGATGGCAATTTACTTAGTGATTTGTCTTCGTATATGCTCTATGTCAACAGATTCACATGTGCAAGATGAACATACACGGTATCCCGTGTCCACACATGCAAGTCACTTCAAGAGTCCGTGCCTACACGGCGTTATACCACATCCCAGACCACAAGCCATCCACATTTCATTCTCATGAGTAGTCTCATGCCAGCGGGTGCAAGTCTTCGTCTACATAAACCCTACCCTTCTTCCTAAACACAAACTCCACCTATCCAGTCCAATCCAACTCAATTCAACACACGGTATACCAACCCTTCTCCAGCATATCTACTCCTCCCAAGTACCAACCACCAAACCCACATCCTTCACACAAACCAAGAGTCTCCTCAAAGACCAACAAGCAACACATCCAACCATGCCTTCAGACCCAAACCTCATCTTCGCTCTCCTATCCTCTGGCCTGGCAACCCAAGAGGCGCTCTCACAATCCATTCCCATATTCCCAATGACACGTCGTCACACCTGTCTCAACGGCATGAAAGTCTACACGTGCAGATCATGCGCCGGACACGTTCTCAGAGGGTGAGTTGTCCATGCAACTTTGTGCTTTTGCAAAGTGTTTTTTTTATGGAATGGTGGGACTGATAAGTTGTGGTAGGAAGAGACCTTGTGCTGGGTGTAATGGAAGGGGGTTCACGACTGAGAAGTGTGAGATTTGTGCTGAGAAGTTGGCTATGTTGGTTCAGGCGATGGGGGCCGCTGCCGCTGCTGTCGCTACTGAGGAGCAAGGGCAAGGAGATGCTGGAATTGGGGGAAGGGATGAAAGACGTGGGTCAGATTTCATGACTTTCCAATCTGAGAAGTTGAAGGAAGATTGAAAGCCAGGACAGAATCGGGACGACTTTTCTTTTTCTTTTCTTGTGTCTTCATTCCCTTTTGTTTCCTCTCTTTTTCTCTTTTCTCATCTTTGACTTGTTTTATTTTGTTTTTCCTTCTTCTGGATTTTGTTTCTCTTCTCTCTGAGAATGGGTAGCAAAGGAAACCCTGACTTACCTTGCAAAACCGTAGCATTACCAGAGCTCCGCAGTATCTAAGCCCATACTTGTCCAGTTGTTGGGCTGGAGCAATTGAAGCTATAACTCAGATAAACTGTTGTTTCTTGGTGGTGATGATGTAATGAAGCAGAACTTATGCAGCTTCTATCATAATCCATTAGACCTAAAGACAATACAGATGACTACCCCGATCCGTTCAGTCGACGTAATTGGCCTCTGGCAACATGACTTCGTTTCTCTGAGGAACCCCAGCTGAAACAGAGATATTGTTTGGTAGATCTGGCTCTCAAGATACGAGCTAGAAGGATATAGCCGAGGGAGGAGATTCCCTGTCAAATGTTTTTAGGGATTGTCAAGTCTAGCCTCGGAAGAAATTCCTCGTAGGGTGATTGAAGGTTTCGAGTTCTGCCATTATAGATAGGCTAATGGTAAAGTGTTTGGGGTTCGAACGCTAGTCCCTCAAAGAGATTGCTAGTCATGACTTTACTGAGAGGCGTACCACAACCTGATACCGGCTGCAGTCACCTCCCAGACACAGAGCTATTTCTGGTACCTGACCACAAATGACGGTTGTCCGTAGGAGCATGCCATGTCTAGATAAACTTGATTATAACCTGGTGTATAAGTAGGCTTGGATGCGTTTGGTCGAGTTTGATTAATCGTAAGCAACCACGTGGACATTTCGTTATCGGATCGTCAGTGGATTGCAAAGTTTGGACCAGCCTTGCAGCAGCAACTGTTCGGGGGACGAAGTGGAGGCGTTCGGAAAGTCGGGGTGCATTACCTCCGAATAATGGCAGATGACCCAGAGTCACGAGCACAAAAATGGCACGACCATCGGCGACATATACAGCATAGATAAGCTGAGCCAACGTTTCAAGAGGCGCGCTTGATATAGTGTTTGTGTGTTTGAAGGGAGGAAAGAAGGAATGTACCTGCAGGAACAATCAAGGAAAATGGTTGTGGAAAGAGCAAATAATAGCAAGGACCCTGAACGGAGAGCAAAGTTGGTGTTTCAAGATCAAAGTGGGCAAGAGAGAGCGCGTGGCACTCCACTTTGGATGACGAAGTTGACGATTAATTTGAATGCGGACGGAAAGTGCTGTCATCAACTTGGTTGGCCATGTTTGTGGAAGCTCGCTCGGTTTGGTCAACCTCTGTAGCACCATCTTGAATTATACTAGTATTTTACTCTTTTCCTTACCGTGTTTCCTCCCCATTCTGAGACGTGCCAGGCAGACGAGTCTGACCAGGGTTCAGCTATCGCTAGTGCTCCCCACCAATCTCTCGATTCCCAGTCCTACTTATCATGTCCGCCGTGCCTCCTCGTGACTCGCTTCCTTCAGCGCCTTGGACCAACACTCAACCTGATCAGACTGCCCAAATTCCCTCTAGTACGAATACCTTCACGACTACGACAGACGACACGACCGAGACCGGCAGACGACGACTCTTTGGCCTCGGAAAGAAAAAGGCCAAGGAAACCGACACGACAAGATTCGACGGATCAGCTACACCTACACCTATTACAGCTTCAGCTTTTGCTCCAGCTCCAGCTATCGGCAGCACCAACACAGAAAACATGCACCCCGCATCGCAGTCATCACCCTCTCTACCCAGTCGCATGGTTGCCGTATCACCACCCCTTCGCTCGCTCGGCTCTCTATCACCTCAGCTATCCTCTTCAACGACGCCCGTGGCACCCTCACAAATCTTTGAGCGCAACGTCCAAGAGTCGGTTGCGCCTATTGAGCCGTCAGCAGGCATCCCCGCCCACATCCAGACCGAAGACCACATCCCACCTGTCCTCGAAGCCTCATCGCTCGCAATCACCGACGACCGCCTGGATGCCGACCACGTTGAGATCGTCACTCACACCGCACATCAACCCGCTGTCGACAAGGTTGCAGAGGGTACTAGTAGCGCTCTGCAGTCAGATGCCCAGCTCCCCCTCTCTCCCCAAGATTCACAACACGAGAGCTTCAATTCCTTTGGCTCGCACGCCCTCGAAGCCGATGAAACAGCCTCCAATTATGGCGCTCTGGATCCGAGCGACGTACACAGGCTGAGCTTTATCTCATTCGCAGACGTCGTTCAGGCAGAACAAGCTGAAACGTCGTCACTACATCAGGTTCCCCTGTCAAGCAGTTCCTTGGCACACAATACACAATCCCCGCCTCTGGCTCGATCTCCTTCACCAGCGCGTTCGCCAATGTCTTCACAGTACTCCCAAGACATGACAACACCACCTGTTGGCAGCAACCCAACCTCGGTCAAAGGATTTGACCTGAGCCCTGGACGTAGCCCCATGGGTAGCCCGCCTCAGCAACATGGAGATCTCAACATTGAGACCATGCGCCAAGCCCTGCGTAAGACAGCTAGCGGCGACTTTAGCAACGTCAAGATAGGTAGTTATCCGACGAGCGCCGTGGGAGGCGAAGATGGCAGCTTGGAAAAGCACCCATTCAACTGAAATTGATGAATTAGAGATACCAGACAACATTGACCTTCTCTTCGTTTTGATGTGAGTCAGCGGCCTGTCGGCTTGGTCAGAGAGTGCCTGACGATATCACATTTATTCGCTTTTCACTCTTCTCGTTGTAATCAGATCTGGCAGAATATTGCACATGGATAGCAGGAATTGAGTGATCCAAATTCCGCAATGAATTTATTCGAGCTTAGCATTGTCTGCCCAAGCCTCTGGACAAAGGTTGAATGGTTGTTGCTTGTATGTGTGAGAGTGTGCGGGTGGGTGATGTGAGAATAATAGACCGCCATGGGTACACCACCACTCAGAGACGCATCACCACTACTAAATCTGAGATGTCATGCAATATGCATTGTTACTGTATTGTGCGAGATGCAGAGAAAAAGTTCATTATTAGATGGTGGTACGATGACTCTATTCAGCAATCCATGTCGTGTATCAGAAGTCTCCAATTCAGACCCGGTAAGGAAAGAGTATGATATAGGTGCCTGTAAGCAGGAGAGCAGGGATACATGGTTGGAGTATGTACTTGTAGGCAAGGTTGCGTACGAATAATAATAATAGAACAGGCGTGAGACTCGGTGGTCATGTCGCTTCTCAACCTCATCCGGCAGGTACAGTCGGAGAGTGGTAGAGTACGAGGATTCGAGGACGGCTAGTAATAGAACGTTCCCCGAAGCGGGCCAATCACCAGGCTCGGCAGGGCAACAGGCCGAAACCATAGCAAAGTTGCGGCTCTGACTCTGTTCAGCTATTGATTAGCAAATATGATTTTCTTGTACATGGACAAATTGGAGCAGTAATATAGTCTGTTTTGCGACAAGCAGCGAGCAGCGGTCAAGAACGTAGAAGGAGAAGAAGAATTGCTGCGCCCTTTTGGACAACGGTTGGCAAGGCATTCATTAGTGGGCAAAAAGGGCAGGAGCCAGACACAAAGCCGTTTTCTTTCTGGGCTGGTTGGCAATAACACACAGCAACCGCAAACCGAGTAGGTAGTGCAGCGCACCACACGCCCGAGCAAAGCCGTCCACCATCTGCCACCACCATCACAACCAACAACACCATCATCACCACCACCACCACCTCCACTGCACCTGTTGCCGCCCCGTCACTGGTCGTTCCAAGTGGCATCGGTTGCCCTTCGCCGCCGCCCTCAATTCATCTCCCATCTCCCATCTTGATTTGGACCCTTGGTCGTCTAGTGGGTCCGGCACAGCAGGCAGGCATTGCGGCCCCATGTCTGCTGTAGCGCGTCGCCTTGTATATAACCAACATTTGCGCCTAACAAGTCTTCTCTCGCAGTGGCCGTGACCGCTGTTGAGACGGGCCGTGACAAGGCTGCCCAATCGGTCGGGGCGAAAGGGGCACATCTAGAATGGAACCATCAGCCCGCCAGAAGTGGTCACAACCCGACAGACGGAGGAAACAGCCCAGCCTGTACGACGAATACCTCAACCAAGAACGGACCGCCCTCCAAACTGCAAGCCCCCAGCAGTCGCCGTTCCCCCACCCAATGCAACCACCGCGGACCGCCCGCAGCGACAACACCATCCGCACCGTCACCCCCGACTCGGTCGTTGAAGAGCTGATATCTATTGAAGGACAAATACTGGGCTCGTCGCCGCGGACCAGTCTCAAGCGCGACCGCGAGAGCCCACGCTCTCTGCTGCTCGGCCGGAGCGACTCGTCGTCGACGATGGAGCAAAACCGCACCAGGATGGCCCACGTTGCAGCCAGTCGGCGCGCTCGTACACAGACGCTCGATGAAAGCAGCTCGCGTGATGTGTCGCCTGCCTCGTCGGCTGTCAAGTCTGGCAGTCGTCTACGCCACGGCTCGCTGCATATCGCCCACGACGCCATGGCCCTTCCTTCGTCAACGACTGACTCCGCGATGGATCAGGCTCAGGCTCACAACAAGTCGTCATCCTCGACGAAACGGTCGCGCTCGCCCGTGTCGACGTCGGACTCGGCCAGTGTGTCCAGTCCTCTTCCCAACTCCAATGCTCGGCGAATTCTACATTTGATGAAGACGCTGTGTGGTCGCATGTCGGGGTCACTGTGGTATCGTCGTGATGCCGTAAGCCCGTGGACCAGCTCGTACTGCTACATAGACGAAGACTCGGGTGGTCTGATGTGCGAGGCGGACGAGAAAAAGCCTCGACACGGCACCTTGATTCCCGACCTGCGGGGCTGTCAAGTACGCGCTGCCATGGATGAGGAGACGCAGATGCCCTATCTCGACATTTCGGTGCCAAACTCGAACCAGCAGCTGCACATCCGCCTGAAAGATCGCAAAGATTTTGATTCGTGGTTTGCCGCTCTGCTGTGCTGGCAGCCCATTCGTCCCAAGGGTATCCACAATAGAATGACAAAGCCCCAAACACCCTCGGTTCACAGTCCGACGCTTTCTGATAGCAGGCGCAATTCAGAAATGTCCCTCACCTTGAAAGAGGCTCCCATAATCAAGGTCGGCCCCATGATCTACTGGGACAGCAACATATCATACACCAACAACACCGCCGCAAACATGTCATCGTCCCGATCTGTGAGACCTCAGCCTTCTCGTCTGCAGAGCTATGGTTCCCATTGGTGGAGACGTGTCTCTTGCACTCTCCGTGAGAATGGCGAGCTCAAGCTCTACGCAGAGTCGGGCGCCACTCTTCTTTCCGTCGTCCAACTTTCTCACCTTTCACGAAGCGCTATACAAAGGCTGGACCCATCCGTTTTGGACAACGACTTTTGCATAGCCATTTACCCCCAATATACATCGGGCAACGCCGTCACTTCAGCCATACGACCCATTTATCTTTCTTTGGAAACACGCATTCTGTACGAAGTCTGGTTCGTCTTATTGAGAGCCTTTACGATACCCCAACTCTATGGCCCCAAACCTGCTTCATCATTTGATAACGCTGCAACCCTCTCCAATACCCCTACCTCCTACGACAACTGCATAGCTAATGCTAATACCGACATGTTCCGCATGGAGCGTGCCCTGTCAGTCAGAATCATCGAGGCAAAACTGCCTCATGCTCCTCTGAGCTCTCTTGCCGAATTTAACCACCATCACTCCAATCGACACAATAATACCAAGCCGGAGCAGTCTGACGGATACTATGTTGAGATTCATCTGGACGGTGAGACCCGTGGGAAGACACAGATAAAACACGAGTCCATGGTCCCATTCTGGCGTGAAGAGTTTGACTATCTGGATCTTCCAAGTGTTCTCACATCAGCTTCTGTCCTGCTGAAGCGGCGTCCGCCTGATCTCTCCAGCCCTCGTGAGCAACACGAGATGCGCCTTGTCCATGAAGCCTATGGCTTGCTCGATCCGACCACCAAGACGGGCGGTTCGGCTGGCTTCATGCCTGTACAAAACGATCAGACTTTGGGCAAGGTTGAGATCCATCTTGAAGAACTGGAGGCGAGCAAAGAAGTCGAAAAGTGGTGGCCTGTTATGAGCCAGCATGGCGACCAAGTTGGTGAAATTCTAATCAAGGCTCGTGCCGAGGAGAATGTCATCCTGATGGCCAAAGATTACAAGCCTCTGAACGACTTGTTGCACAATTTTTCCAACGAGCTTACCCTGCAGATTGCCCAAATGGTTCCTACGGAGCTCAGACGACTCTCAGATGTTCTTCTTAACATTTTCCAGGTGACTGATCAAGTCACCGAATGGATCATGGCTCTGGTTGAGGAGGAAATTGATGGCGTTCACAAGGAAACTCCAATATCACGCCTGAGATACAGCCGGCGTCTGGCCAACAGTCACAATGAGACGGATGTGAATTTGACCGCGGCAAGCGAACGGGAGTTGATGGTCCGAGACATGAACAAAAATGCCACCCTAGAAGCGAATCTCCTCTTCCGTGGCAATACCCTACTCACAAAATCCTTGGACTCACACATGCGTCGCGTTGGCAAGGAATATCTCCTTCAATGCCTAGGTCCCATCATACACGAGATCAACGAAAAAGATCCAGACTGTGAAGTTGATCCAAACCGAGTAATAAACCAACATGATCTCAAGAAGAACTGGGACAGATTACTCGCAGCCACAAAATCTGTCTGGAACACTATCAAAGTTAGTGCGAGAGATGCTCCGGCGGAGCTCAGAGTCATCTTTAGGCACATCAGAGCCTGCGCGGAGGACCGATACGGCGACTTTTTGAGAAGTGTCAGCTACAGTAGTGTTTCGGGTTTCTTGTTCTTGCGCTTCTTCTGTCCTGCAGTTTTGAACCCGAAACTGTTCGGACTGCTAAAAGGTAACGTTTGGATTCCTCCACGCCTCAAGCATCGTAATCGCTCTAACAAGTCCACAGATGACCCAAAGACTCGTGCGCGTCGTACCTTTACTCTGATTGCGAAGTCTCTGCAAGGCCTGGCCAACATGGCCTCGTTCGGTAGCAAAGAGCATTGGATGGAGCCTATGAACGCGTTTTTGCAGGATCACCGAGAAGCTTTCAAGACTTTCATCAACGACATTTGCTCCGTGTCTGCTCCAGATGGCATGATTGCACAGAAGCCACCCTCCTATTCGACCCCCTTGGCTATACAGTCACGACTTCCCTTTACGAGTCGAGAGGGCTTCCCTAGCCTACCATACCTGATCGACCAATCTCGCGAGATTGCAAGCTTGATCGAACTCTGGTTGACGGGTACTGCGAGTGGATCTGGGCCGGAATCGATTGCAGCACAAATCAGCAAAGAAGACGGTGATCTGCTCACTTTCCATACTCTCTGCGTAACTCTCGACGCTCAGACCAAGGAATGTCTCTCTCGTGCTGAGCGTGCTGAACGACCCAATTCTGCGCTCAGCTTCCGTTGGGAAGAGCTCGTTGAGCAGCTTCAAAGCAGTTCCTTACTAGACACCGGTGCCCGAGCCGAATATGCTGTCGAGACTGGCAGTCACGACTCGTCTGACGATGTCACGCCTCTTGCTAATCACGGCGAACCGATACTGGACCGTGGGCGAGGCTTTAGCATTGGCGATTCCGCTCGTAGCCGTCGCAGCGTCGACACGGAAGGAGTTCCTCCCCCCGACTGGGAAGAAGATCGGGACGGAGGTGCCCTGACAGCTGCAGCGAGCATATTCAGCCAAGACAGTACCACGACTTTCGAAAAGCACAGCTTTGATGTGACACGCCCTGGCACTTCAACAGCTTCGATAACAGCTTCAGTATCATACAACAGCAATCTTGGCAATCTTGGCTCTGCATATGTACGTGAGCTGCCACGGGATGCCACATCTGCCAGCCTTAACACGCACTTTCCGTCCCAGAATCGTGAGCGACAAAGGGACAACAGTCTGACCGCCAGCGTCGCTAGTAGTGAGACAGACACAACGACCGCCCTCCCAAGCTTAGCTCGCGAACGGGAGCGAAAGGAGCGTGAAAAAGAGCGTAAAGAAAAGGCCAAGCGCGAAGAACGAGAACGTCGACTGAAGGACTTTGTACCAGGGCTCTTACGAAAGAAGGACAAGGAAAAGGAATGAAGGTCTGCAATGACCTTTTCTGGTATCCTTCTGCTTGTACGAATTTCGCTATCAATATCTTCCTTATTTTCGTATGTATCATTCTTCTTATGAGGGAGCGGGCTAGAGCTGAAACGGATGATGGCTGTTTATGACCAGGATAGGATAGACGTTTTCTTACTAAATATTCCCACGTTCCATCTCTCAGGATGGGAATCAAAGTGTTCATGTAACATTACCTACCATTGTTCGATAAACCATTTTTTCATTGTTTCAGTCTTTGGCATTTGTTGTCGGTAAATCGTCTTGTCGTCTTGCTGCCTGACAAAAACAGCCACACATGTACAACCCTGGATTCATGAGCCTCCTCTTCTGATGCCGTGCTGTTTATGGACTCGAAGCCCTCAGCGAGTCTCGATTCCTCTGTTCTTCTTTGCTGCTGCTGGATTGGACCATGTGTTCTCAGTCTACTGTGTTTCCAGTTCCCCGCGCTTGATGTTGTTTGACGAGATGGTTTCATCATGTCGATCGAGTTGATTTATCAGCTTCAATTACAAAACGTCTTCTATGAAGCTCCATCCGGAGAAGCGCGGGGTCACAACACGTCATGACCAAGAAGCATCGCTCGGCCAAAGAAGCTATCAAGATCTCCTCTTCCCAACCCCTCTCAAATGTTCAGAACAAGTCCCATCCTCCGTTTCGCTCAGACACATCGTCAATTCATCCGTGTTATACCTGAAACCATTACAAAACAACCACAACAGCAACCCAACATGTCTTCGTCAGACTCCGAACCCACCGGTTTGATTGCCAACAGTGGCCTCGAGCTACTCACATTCGGAACACCCAATGGACACAAGATCTCGATCTTCCTCGAGGAGTTGAAGGAGGCTTATGGCAAGGATTATCAATACCAGTCTGTGAACATTATGAAGAACACACAAAAGGAACCTTGGTTCACCAAATTGGGACCCAACGGTCGTATTCCTGTCCTCGTTGATCACGACAAGGGCGGTCTTGCTATTCAGGAGGGATCAGGTATGGTCTTTGTGGTGGACGGCGGTGACATGACTTGACAGGTGGACTGACTCAATGGAACTGTTGTAGCTATTCTTGCTTACCTCGCCAGAACTTACGGTGTGTAGAGTCATTGAAAGTTTGTTTCGGACGGCACCTTACTGATGTACGCGCCTAGATACCGAGAACCGTTTCTCCTTCAAGGAGGACCCTCTTCTATCGCTCCAAGAGCAATGGGTTGCATGGCAGCACGGTGGCTTGGGACCCATGCAGGGCCAGGCAAACCACTTTTACCGTCTCGCCAAGGAGAGAATCCCCTATCCGACTCAGGTATATCCGCTATTCCCTTTCGGCCTTCCTTCTCTTCTCGAGCCTATTTCTGACCGCCCTTGTTAGCGTTACGTCGGCGAGACCGAGCGTCTCTATGGTATCCTGGACAAGCAGCTTGAGAACAATGACTACCTGGTCGGCAACAAGTACACCATTGCCGACATTGCCAACTACAGCTGGGTTAACCTCTCGTACTTCTCTGGCGTCGACCTCACCCAATTCCCTAACCTACACCGCTGGTTCAAGAGGGTCAACGAGCGTCCCGCCGTTTCCAAGGGCATCAAGATCCCCAGTGAAAGTCCCTTGACGAACGACAACTTCCAACAAAAGTTGAAGGACGACAAGGAATTTGCTGACAAGAACAAGGAGTTGGCAGAATTGAGAGACCAGGCCAAGAAACAATACGAGTACAAGTATTCTAGCCCTTAAATTTGCGTCCATCTGGAAATATAAAAGCAAATAGCAAAGAAGGGTCTGGAACTCCTTGATGCATGTGCATCTCAAATACGAAAGTGCAAAGAAATATCAAAGGAAATATACGGCCGTACATTGACACATGCACGAGGTCTGCAAAGGTTATACAGTAGGGATCCATAACTGTCGCTTTACCGGTTTCTGGTCATGAGCCTTTGCCATGATAGATTGACATACCAGCTATTTGATTGTATATACAAATCATTCTTCCTTCTCGGCCGCACTATCCGATGGTTATTGCGATGACATCTTGTTGTCGCCTTTTCTCTTGTTTACTTTTCAATAACCACCATGTTTACACTACTGTCTTGAGCCAATTGTTTATATCCGGCACCAACATCTGCCCTTTCGAATCTCGGTACCCACACGGGCTCCATGACACACAAGGAGGCTAAAGAAAACAAAGCTTCCTTCCTTCCCTTCTTTGCCCTTCTTCCGTTGTTCTTCTTGACATTCTTGTAACGCTTTGGTTGTCCCGCCTGAGCGGGAGGAAGAACGGCACAGAGATGATGGACGGACCCTGCATGGCCTTGTCTTTTCGGATGAGGGCCAAAGCTTTTATCTTGCACAGACGAAACCAAGTCTGTTTCTTTCTTGGTGTTCTCCGCAAAATGGACCTTGGACATGCAAGCCACCACTTAATCTATTTAACCTTTTTTCCTTGTCGCCGCTTTCTTTGCTCACCGCTGCTATGGCGAAGTAGTAGGCATGGCGCGAAGAATTGCTCGGTTGATCATGATGTATAACCTCTTCCAGGCGTGCCACCGCCATGCCCATGCCCATGCCAAGCCCAGTCTTTTGTTCTACTATCAATCACGAGACGAAGGAAGTCAGGGAGTTCGTATCTAGAGATTAGCAAACGTGAGAATCGGTCATAGAGATCTCATGTCATGCGCCGTTGCCCATATCTGGCTCATGTGTGAACGTTTTTCTTCTTGCGTCGCAGGACATGCATAATCAATCTGTGTGCACACCATTACGGTCATCTGCTAGTAAAGAAATCGCATAGTCTAGAAAGTCTGGGTTATCTATCTACTTTAGTCACGAAGAAGATGGATAGCTCGGAGTACGCGTAAAGTGGCTGGCTGGCCGTGTCCGTCGCGTCTGTCTACCTAAACTCACCGGCTCGCAAAGAGTCATGCGCTTGAGCTTAGCTTCATCTGCGGTGTTGACTCTTGTTGATCGTCCCTTCCAAAGGGCCCTTTTTTTTGCGGAGGCGACGGAGCTGAGTGCGAAGTAGGGAACAAGGAAACAAAAGAAAAAGGGGAAGAAAAGAGGGTGTGTAGAACCTGACCTGGCGGATGAAGATCCCTTTTTGTACAGAAAATGTCAGGCACGACTGAGTTTTTGTTGGTTCCGATGGAAACCGTGTTTTGGGCCTGACAGAGAATCAAAACATGTCACCTTTTTGAAGCGAGCTCACGGATGCGACAGATGGAAGCTGTCACTGTTCGAAGTGGAAATTGTGAGATACTGCCGCCGCAATCTCCTTTTGTACGAGAAAAGTTCTTTGCTTGGCTATCGTATTGTGTTACCTTGGTATTCTCCCTTTACCGGTGATTACTTGCGGTATCTTTGACACAAGAAGTATTCCCGTGTTGGAATCGGCAATGTTGTGCGACGTGCTTTTGCTTTGCTTTGTGCATGAGGCATGAGACAAGCTTGCTGTATGATTCGATGTGCGAGATGGTCTCTTCTTTGACCCATGTTCATGCACGGCATCGACCAGTCTCGAGTCGGGGCTAGTCGTCTTGTCGAGCAAAAGTCGAGGTCGAGCGGCTTCATGCAGCTTGCGGTTTTTCGCATGAATCATTTCGAGAGCTATGTGACAGGGTACACACGAGGCTGGAGAAGAGACGGCACAGCATGACTCCAAGCATCGGAACGGAGGTGTGAATGACTCTCTGAGCAAAAGAGGACCGTGTGCCGTAACACTCACATTCACATCTACAGGTACACCGGTAGGTCAGTTATCACAGCACAGTAACCATCAACGTCTCGGGTCGTTAATCATGTGCCGGCTAGACGCTTGGGCTGAGAGACGGTCCCTGATGGCGAAATCGAGTCTTGTGCAAAACCTTCTTTTCCTGGCTGGTGCTTTTTTGCGCTCGCCCTGCCCTGCATGCATGGCCGGCCTGCAAAGCGGTGTAGGACACACAGGCGGCCGTTGCTCAATTGCTCATCGTCTAGCCTGCACTCGTGTTTAGATGACCCGTTTCAAACTACTACTGGTCCTCTGCCCGGATGATCGTAGAAAAAGCCAGTACAAGTATAGCTGTTGCTGCTCCATCCACATTTGCGTTGCCCCTCCTCCCACCTCCATCATTGAGACTAGTACATTGTCTTCTTATATTGCACCCGGACGATCTCTGCATAGTGCATATATCCCCCCATCGACATACTTCCCCCCCACGCCGTGTCACTTTTCCCTCTTCTACAGATACTCCTCCTCGTCCTCTCAAACGCGTGACTTGTTGTTCCTTTTGTTCTTGTCATTCTCGAACAGTCATTTCTTTGAGTCTGCAGACTTGTTGCCTAGTCATACTACTGCCTTGCTATCAGGCTGCAACAAAGTCACTTAGTCATTTCCACAGCCACCACACAAAAAGCTGATCTCTACTGCCTGACACTCCCTCTGTCATTGATGTCCATCCTTGGAGAAAAACAATCTTCCCGCCGCACAGCATGGCCATCTTTGCAAATACTCACACCAAACATGTCGTCCTCTAAGACCAAGCAACAATCACACTCACCTTCACCTCCTCCTTTTGATGAAATCGACGAGGATCCATTCTCACACTTTCTATCCCCAGTCATGGACGAAGATGACCCATTCGACGGTCTAGAATACACCGCCGGCATTCACTCCTCCTTCGACGATGAAGTCGAGCAAAAGCGAATAAACTTCCGTGCCAGGCTAGAGGGAAAATGGGGCAGCTTCCTCTCATCAAAGCGCTCAGCATCACCACCAAAAGACCAACAAGCACCACGCACACCACCCTCCGAAGACCAACTCCCGGACCTGATGATCGACGACCTCGAAGGCTTCGGTTTCACCTCACCCTCAAGCTCACCACCCCTCTCCTTCCTTCCCACCCTTAGCGAAAGCACCGCAGAGGAAGAAGAAGAAGAAGTCGATGGTTGGGAAGCCGATCGTCGTCGCACTCTACGCCGTAAAGGCAACATCAAGTTCGACGACAACAACCGTCCCATGACCGCCCCTTCTGAACCGACTTCTCGACCAAAGGCCGAAAGACCTCGTTTCAGGAGATTTAGAACTTTGTCTGGTCGTCCTCACAGTTTCATCGAACCAAGTCCTCATCTTTGGACTGTCGAGGAACAGGAAGAGGCCGTCAGACCTGAATTGAGGAGTTCTAGGGGACGAAGATGGAGTAGGGGTTGAAAGGACAACAAGATTACCCAAGGATATCATTTTATCACGACATTCTTATCACGGTCGCCCAAGATACGATTTTCTTTTTTTAAACTGGATGGAACCACGAAGAAAGAAACGAAACAACGACCGAAATATACATACGAATCGAGGAGTCAGGTCAACCATGAACGAAAGGATGAACAACGACCTCTCCGATCCTCACATTTTCCATCATCTGTTTTTCATCCTTCTGTACAAGCATCGTTGCGCGGCGTTTTCTACCATCTGTTTTCTGCTCTCCTTTTCTTTTTCTGTCACTCGCTTTGTTTGTTTCTGCTATCTATATACCCATCGTTGCATCTCTATTTGCTCTCATCTCTATACATACAAGGAATTTTACTGGCGCTATTGGATCTTTTTTATACGCATTTGGGAAGTTGGAAAAAGGGACAAGAAGAAAACCATATCTAAAGCACAAAGGGCAAACAAAAAAGACATTATCTGGGTTGGGGCAAGAAGGATAAAAAGAGGAATGAGCTCACGCTCCCAATGAATGATTTTCACTCTCGAATACTTCATCTGCTTTCTGGGGTTTCATTTTTGGTTTTGCGAATATAGACCTATCACAAAAACTTGAATACATTGGACTTACTCTACTCCTCTTTTGTCTTCCATCCTTCTCTCCTTCTTCGATTCTTCGAAGGGGTCTGGATCTTTCTCAAGTCAACCTTAGTATAAGCGCTTATTTCTGCTTCACCGGTTTGGAGCACTGTCGTCTCAAATCAGTTAAAGCTCTCTCCATTTCTCTGTTACTTATTTCTCGGACCGCAATCTTGACCAATGAATCTCGAGAGAATGTGACACAAGGTAAAGGTGTACTGTTTGGCATGTATTGATACAGCGGTACTTTTCTTCACAATCTCTACCCCCACGCTGCCATGACCGACGCCATTTGATTGTCACGACTACGCTTGGCTGTCATGACTGGTCAGACGGCGTGGTCGCGATGGTTATGCATGTCATGCAGAGCTAATTGGGCTTGGTATAGGCGAATATGCTCGGTGTCTTGTTCCGTCACCGCGTCAATCTGTCACAAGAAGCGGAGGACATGAAGATACTATGAAGGATAAAGACGCTTTCCATTGTTGCCGTTCTGACGAGTCGGTTCCCTTGTGGTCTTATCTCTGTTCAATACATGTCTTATCCCCTTGCTACCATCGCGACAGATACCAAACACAGGCTGTACATAGTCGGTTACCACAGTACCAGAAAACAAGCTATGTATCAACCGCAGTCCCATCTTAAAATATCTCCATCACAACAAAAATACTTGAATACCTGCACTTTCTCTAAAACGTTCTTGATATACAATACATCAAGGTGTCGTTGCTCAGACATCCTCTTCCTTCCCCCGCTCTTTTTTTTTTTACTCAGCCGCACACATGCATATACTTTCCAACAGTTATGAAAACGGTTTTCTGTCTCGTGTTTCAGAGTAGTCGTTTTCTTCTTGTCTCCCTTGGGCTTTGTTGACGTGGGGATAAAAGCTGTTATAGTTTTATTTTCATCTTCTGTTGTAGAAGTATTAGGGTTTATGACTCGTGACAATTTCCTTGAGTACTCTTTTTTGGACGAACAGTAATGAGAACAAGGGTAGACGGGAAGGAAGACAAGGATTGAAACCATGGGGGAAGCGAGATGGGAATGTGCGGATAGAAGACGGGTGTTACTGTCGTTGCCGGAGATTGCGCGATTGGGAAGGCGTAGTTGTCAGCCAGCCTCTGTTTTTTTTTTCCTGTCGGTGACTTTGTGGATGTTGGAGTGCTGATTGACCACATGATCGATTTTCTCGTGTTCTTTTTGGTCGTGCTGTGAGCAACGGTGCTTGAAAAGAATGTTTGCGGTGGAGACTGAGGTGAGACGAATGGGTTAGGTGTCTTTGAATTGGTCATCTTCAAGGGCCTTTCTGGCCCCCTTCGATACAAACACAAGAGAGCATGTACCTATTACTGAATCTTCCACCGTACAGAACTGCTGTCCGGACACCTCTAGTTTCACTCCACATTCCCAGTCCTATACCATCATCGGCATCGTCGCTTCTGTCCACGCTGTACCACCGTTCCATAACCCCTTCACCACGATAACGAAATGACGTCTCCTCTGGTAACTTCGATACACAACTCCGATACTCATATCTCTAACTTTAAACCCAAAAAAAAAACACTGTTAGATTAAGTGCAAAGTAAACCTGACGTGTCTGGCTTAAATCAAACGACTTTGAGAAAAGCGGAGTGCATGAGTGCATGTAATGGGCGACAACGCAAACGCAATGATGAAAATGGAGTGCATATGATAAGCCACGATAGATAATGTAGAAAGTTGTATATCGTCAAGAGATCTTCACGCCGACGAGGGAAGTGGCGTTGGAAAAGATGGTGGAATGAGCGGTGTGTCAAGAGAAGGTCGGATCTCGGAACGGAGGGGGGTTTGGCTTGCTTGTGATGGATGGGAGGCGAGATGAGACGAGACTGGGCTGGATTAAGCCAAAACCGTTGCGTGTGTAGTGTGTATAGGATGGTTATTGGTTAGCATGAAGGATGTATGTGAAGAGGGGTTGTCGCTGGTATAGCCATCTCGGAACGAGAACTCGGAAAATCATGCTTACAAGTATGTGAACCAGCTCGGCAACGAGTATGAGGACTTGGTTTATGATAGCGTGGGGGTTAGGGATGCGAGGTGGAATATCTGCCCCCTTGACATGACTATCAGGTTTCAGAGGCAGGTACGTAGTTTGATGCTTACGGAAATATGATAGACGAAGGTGATTGGACGGGAGATTTAGTGTGTAGGGGTATGCTTGGACTACTTCTAGCATTGAGCAGGGTGAAGGGCTAGTGAGAAATATCACTCCATCAGACGTGGCCAAGGAAAGACCAGCTTGAAACACATGTAGCCAGTGTGGTCGATTGCTGGTATATGTGTGGAGAAAAGGATAGAAGGCTATTGCAAGCCATGTGGAGACAATACATGGAAGTAGGCTTAACATTACTCGCTATGACATGGCCCATACTTGCAAGTCTTTGAACCCCTCTTGTGCCTAAATGAGCTGTCAATTTGAAGACAACGCGGATGTATACCCCCAAAATGTACAACCCGTCGATCAACAGTACTTAATCGCCAATGAATTTGTACCTGTGTGGTCGCACCAGGACAGCCGATTCGCTCCTTCAATCGCCGCTCGAGGGCTTTATGTTGAGCATGGCGTATAATTCTGCTCTACGTCAACACTCAAAACCCAAGTAAAATGCTTCCTAACCACGCCTCCGGCACGAACGATCCAATCGAGTTGTTAGTACCACTAAGCGAAGTCTCTACAACGAAGCCTCAAATACATCAACAGCATCTTGATTCTGCTTGGCGAGATCAGCATTGTTGGTGAATGCTGCAGCTTTGCCCATGAATTGCTTCATCTTCATGGGATCGTCCTCGACACCTGGCAAGGCAAAGTCGTAGAGACGGCCGAAATCACGGGCCATGGTGACTACTGCTTGAGAGCGGGGTCTCCGTACAGCATCGTAGGCGGCAAATGCTTTGTCCACTTGGGCGAGAGATTCTACTTTTCGGAAGAGTGCAGTGAGGACTGCGGCATCTTCGATGGCTTGGGCAGCTCCATTGCCAGCGAAAGGCTAGAGGCAGGGCTGATTAGCGTGGTCCTTGTGTGAAGCATGCGTTCTACATACCATGCAAGCGTGAGCTGCATCACCCATCATGGCTACCCTGCGGCGGTTGTAGTAGGGCGCAGGATCGTGTTGCTGCAGTGCCCAGGTTATACTAGGATCTTCAGCAACTAGCTAAAATCATGGTCAGTCCGTAACCTCATATCCATGGTTGAGCTGCCCTTACCTCCACAGCGGCTTTCGCATCCTCGCGATAATCTGCGAAACGTTCCTTTTCGAAAGGAGCGACTTCACCGTCACTCTCGATACCGGTTCGTGTCACACAGATGATGCTGAGCGTCTTTCCTTTGTGCAGAGGCATGATGTTGACATGACCCTCCTTGCCACAAAGAATCGGCACAGTACGACTCCATTTCGAGTCAATCGTCTTCATCGCCAACTCCATTGGTACTTGACGGGAGTGGACTCTCCAACCATCCGAGTTCTTGGGTGGTACTGCAGGGTGATCGGCTCCTAGCAAATACTTTCTTGTGGTACTATGCACACCATCAGCACCGATCATGCAATCGGCCTCTGCTGTGGTGCCATCCTTGAACGACATCTCGATCTTGCCGGTCTCGTTATTTTCACGGATCTCGGAGAGCTTCTTGCCAAATGTGATTTGATCCTTGGGCAGTAGAGACAAAAGACCATCAAGCAAATCCGATCGAGCTACAGTTCGGCGGCCTTTTGCCTTGCCCAGCTCGGCAACCACTTCACCGGTGTTTGGTCCACTGACAAGAACGACTTGAGTCGACATTTCTTCGTCTTCTTCGCCAGCCATCGTCAGAGCTTTGGCAAAATATGTCTTCTTGATTGCTGGGTGGATCAAGTCCATGGCGGTGATGGCATTCTTGTGCAGAGCGAGTCCTGCACCAATATCGGTATACTCAGGCACGCCCTCGTAGATGTGCAACTCGACGTTGGGGCTGTCCAGCAGACCGACCGCGAGACACAAACCGCCGATACCACCTCCGGCAATGGCGATGCGAATTTTGTCTTCAGAATGCGGCATTTCGTGGGTATTATTGATTATGCAGATTTGGTTTCTGTTGTGGTATGTTGTTTTGAAATTGAACTGTTTTTCAAGAACAGCACTCGTTCTATGTCAATGCCCTGCAAAGTTGGTGAATGCGTGCCAAAAAGACACACAGACACTGTCGTCCTGCCTCGACATATATATGGCGTGCATGATGACGACCAACATAATAGCGACGTCCGAGAGCTGGTTTCGGAGAATAAGTGTATCGGCCCCAATCCTCGAACTTGCTGGGATGGCACAGCATGTTCAACAGGGTCTGCAAATCACTACTCAATGTGGCCGAGCTGCGGGGTTCATCTAGGCAAAGACAGAAATCATATCGTCGACGACAAACGGCACGAGCTGTCTCATACTGTACATATATATGTTGTCGGTATTCATATTCTGGCTACTTACATACATGTTCGTGCTATCTTGAGAGGAGAACCGAATGGGCGGGACGTGACAAGAAAACGTGTGCTAGTGTTGATGCGACGGCTGAGATCAGCCAATGCGGGTCCACTCACGTCCACCATCTTTCTTGTCACATCCCTCGACTGGCTCTCCTCTATTCACATTCACGTGAGGGTCGACAGAACACTGTGAGACTTGTTGTACTTGCAGAATAACCAAGTATATCTCTGTCTGTACAGAAATATCACATTCCTTTGACCGTAACGAGACTGTCGGATTTATAATGCGATTCCATCCTTGAGCCTTTGATGCTCTGATCCCTGCCATTTCCTCCTCTTGCCGTAGACTTGCAACTCCAAGTCACGACGATAACACAGTCTTCAAGAAAACGACAACGGTCTCGCAAACCATTCCCCCCTCTCTCCTCCACGATACCCAATCTTCGGGTACTTTACCAATCGCTCGCCAACCGGTTGCCGTCTTTTATATTAACCGACCTGCATGTGCAAACGCGATTCGCCAGCAAAGCAGTTTTGGGCAAGCTTGCTGTGCGTTTGCCTGGTTTCTCTCATTGTGACTCCTTTCGTTTCTTCAGTAGATCCCCAATTGTTCTCTTCTGCGTT
Source organism: Dothideomycetes sp. NU30 (assembly GCA_026013035.2). Classification (NCBI taxonomy): domain Eukaryota; kingdom Fungi; phylum Ascomycota; class Dothideomycetes; species Dothideomycetes sp. NU30. The sequence continues at coordinate 230,672 of BSBH01000027.1, forward strand.
TTTCTTCATCTCTTTGTCGCAATGTCTGACTTTTGCTCAAGCTTTACGAGTCTGCTCCAGAACAAAATAACTTGTTGCGCGCTGCAATAAGGAGGAGGCGACAGATAGCCCCGCCGCTCAAATTGATGCCCGATCAGATCTCACGCCTTGCCGATTACGGCTCGCAACAACTCCCAGATCTGTAATTGTGTTCCTCTTTTGTCGCATAAACTGCAATAGCACTGGGCACCATGTCAGAAACAACTTCGGAGAGGAAGGATAACCAGGCCTTTGTCGAGGATGGCTCCGAATCAGACAAAGACCAAAATAAGCTCAAGGCAAAGGACCATCCGTTGAAGACGGTTCCTTCGAACGCTTCTGCCAATTCCGCTTCCAAAAGGACTTCCAAGACTCCAAAGGTTCATCAGGATGAAAACATTGATGCCGAGAAACAGAAATCTGCCAGAACGGAGAAGCCAACCTCGGATAAGCCTGTCACACCCAGAAAGTCCAAGCAAGCTCCTGCATCTGATCCTGGTTCTTCCAAGCAACCTTCGACTAAGAGATCTCAGCCGAAGCGAACAGTACGAACACGTAGCCCGGAGAAAGGCCCTAGCAGGGGAGACAGTTCACGCAATACTGACAGAGAGCACAAACGTGGTGAGGCTGATTCCAAGATACCGTGCCGCTGTCGTGATTGCCTATTGCGCTACTATGGACAACGACCTGGTCCTGCTCCACTCCAACAAGGGTACCATGCCTATACACAACCTCATCCAGGCTATCCACCGCATGGTCCACCGCCACCCCATGTGATGCGTCCACCCCAACATCCGGCAGCCGGGATAGATCCTCGTCGGAACAGCTACTATCCAGGCATGCTACCCGGCCACATTCCTGGTGGACCACATCTCCCTGTTTACCCTCAGATGCCACCAACTCTACCACGTGGACAGGATCCAAGGTATCCCCTTTCTCACTCTATGGCACCCCCACAGTTGAATACTCGATCACTACCGACACGGACCAGGTCTCCGGTACGGGCATCTTTTGATCAAATGGAGAATTATTCGACCCGTATATCGAATCCACAATATGCGCCGAGACGACCTGATGAGATCGAGGACGATTCACCAATACAGGCATACGAAGACGAGTCACCATTCTCTACTCGTCACATACCGCAGAGTCGCCGTATACACGGCCAATACGAATCGTCGGAGGACTACTCAGATTCAGCCCCGGAAAGCCCTCCGTCGGTGTCACCTGTGATGTCCAACCATGAGTACAGACAACGATATCCACCAGCACCGGCACCAATTCCGGCACGAAGGGAGAGTGTACATGCCCGATCAAGATCAGATTTGACAAGGCATCGGTTCCCCGAGCAATACCGGGAACCTCGATTAGAATATGACCAAGACTACTTCGACTACGATTACCGAAGTTCTGGACGCCTCGAGCCAAGTTATGAAGACTACGATCGAGATCCACCACCGCATGTTCAGATCCCACGACGCCCTTCAATGAGAAGAAGAGAGTCCATCTCATCCGGCAGGACGCACTCCACATTCTATTCAAACCCAGAATACCAATACAACAGGAGAGACAGCTATTCCTCCCGACCGCGTTACGCGAACGCCGAAGAAGCAGCTATGAACTACCAAGCACGATCCCGCGGCGGTCCCGAGGATCACACAACAGCAGAGTCACTCCAACACATGAGAAATTCCGGATCAAGAAGCAATATCTCGCATCACAGTCGCGCCAGTATGAGTGAAACCTCTTCACGCCCTCGAAACGGATCTGTGAGAGTGCTTTTGCCCATCACGGCAGCAGAAGGTGCCACGATTGAGCTTAGCGGCGATGGTCCTGAGAGGTTCTCCATCAAAGCTACCGAGGATCGTAATCAAGTCGAACTTACTATATCTGGCGGGAGGGAGTATAAATATCATACTAGTAATACTAGTGCGGGGAGGAGCGCCGTGCCTACGAGGTCTTCTGGTAGTATCAGACAGACTACGCGCAGTTGGGCTGAGAGCTCGGAAGTGAGACGGGAGAGAGAGGCGAGGAGGTTGAGTAGGGCAGGATCATCGAGGAAAGGTACCATCTAGGAGGACTTTGATCATGACCTTCACCCTCACAGGACAAGATATGATTGGTCTGACTGAAGGAGGCGATGTAGATCCGGTTTCCAAAAGTCGGGACTCTCGTTCTTTGGGAGCTTGAAATGATGTATGGCTGAACGATTCTTACGACTGTTTTCTTTGTCTCCTCAGACGATGATGGGATTGGATGTTTCATCTTGTTTCTCTAGCGCAGCACGGCGTTCAAAGTTTGGTAATTATTTGCAACAGGATGAATCGTTTGATAATAGTTACTTTCAGGCGGTTGACCTATCTATTTACTTATAGATACGACGAACACTTTGACATTGAAGTATTCTTGTCAAGTGACTCTTATCATTGGAAAGAACGAGACGCCTTCATCTTCTATTTCTTCGAGTAAGAGTGAAAGAGACCTCTTGATTGAAGTAGAGATTTCTAATATATAAAGCCGGTCATCAGTAAGAAGAAGATAACCAAAGGCACTAGAACGGGTAAAATGCGTCTCTGTATTTATAGATGCCATGAAAGGTCGTGATGTTCAATCCCACAATATGCAAGGAACAAGCATAATTTCTCACCAATGTTACCAGAAGATGATGTCGTACAATACCACCGAAAGATATAGAAAACGATTGTCAGCGTGTACAGAAATTTCCGAATATCACAATCACACTCGATTTCTCGACACCAAGAACTATCAGAATCTGCCAATAGCTAGCATGCTCGAATGCCTAAGCCATGTTCTCAATCCCCGTCTTCTCTCCACGCACATTGTTTATATCTCCTATCCTCCTACTTCACTTTCCACATCATCTTCCACTATCTATGTCAGGCTCTCAATAGCACAATAGCATAAACCGTCTAGCCTTGAGGATATTCATGCTGGATCAAACAAAGTAATTGGCTGATGAGATACCGTCATTCGATACTGGAAAGACAGGCAAAGTGTGATAGAACTTTATTGTGATAAAGGAAGTTTTGTATTTCAAATCTTCCTTGCTAAGAATGATGATGAAGATGAAGAAGTCGAGGAAGTGGAAACGATACTAGCGTCGCTTTCCCTTCTGATGCCGCCAAGGGCGATGGAGGATGTTATACTAGCCAGACTCTGTCTTCTCGAGCTGGAATTCGAGTAGGTTTGTCGGTGCAATTTTACTAGATTATTGAAGTTTGACACGTCGATGGGTCCTTTTGTGTCATCTCCTCCAGTTTTCATATGACACTTGTGATAGGGCTGCTCACTTTCTTCGCCATCTCCCGTCTTGGCAGTGTCCTCGTCACCAAACCCACCATTGATTCCTTTGCTGAATCCCAATCCTAAATGCTCATTCGCGTGCAGTGTTTCCATATCCATTTCCCTTTGGCATGAGATGCATGGAGTGAATACGGGTTTTATGCCGACGGAAATGGGGTTACAACAAGGACTTTTGCTGTTGAGAGGAGCGTGAGGGCAACGTCCATGTGGGGTCATGGTTGGTTTGGTATAATGGCCGCAGGGGAAATAATGGGGGGTTTGTACGAGACACATCGTTCCCGACTTGCAGAAGATGGATCTCAAGACCGGTAGGAGATGTACAGGGCATAGAACCGGGGTCAAAGCCGTGAAGGATTTGGGATAAGGAGAGTCTTCGAGAGAATATGTTGGTGAGGATTTGATGGCAGAACGACGCAGATATCGTGCTCACTTTTGTCGACTTGTCGAAATCCTCGTGGATGGAGTGGCTTGGTGGCTGATAGCGGCATGTGCTATACAGCAACACGAGAAGCTCGTCAGACACGCTTTAGTGTTGTCACGGAGAAGAACGTGAAGGCCTGGTGGAGACAAACCACAGATGTGTGGGTAGTAAGGGTATGGTTCAGCATGAGAAGGCGCGTGAGGTTTTCCATTGTACTTCCATTAGGTCCATGTCTGTTGTTCTTCTGTTTCAAGGTTTGATATTGGATTGATTGGTGAGAGTGAGGGGAAAGCGATGTGTTGCAGAAGGGAGATGAGGGGCTGGTAAATGTGTTTGTGGTAGTGAGATGCGTATCTTCACTTTAATTAAGAATCACGTTGCGGAAGGAGGACATGGATGACAGTGGAGACGATTTGACAACGACAAAGACAGGGCTGGAGAGGCAAGACTTGATATGTGTGGACACCTCTACCTCATGAATCGATACCTACAAAAATCTGGTTACGATCATGGCATGCCATCTACCTACCAGACACCGTCGAACACGAAGATTGGTGTATTGAAGGCTGGACATCGTAGGAAGTATTGGGGGGTCACTCAGATTGTTCATCGGTGTCATTGGTAGTGCGGACAACTGGAATCATAATAGAGAGCTGTCCACATAGCATGCGTTTTCGCTGACGTGTGAGACACTTACAAGGTCTTGCCTAATCATTGGGAGGTCCCGCTTGCCTGTCTTAGTCAACGACCAAAAAAGATTGGCTACGAGGAATGCGAGTGCTGTCAATTGGATAGTTCTCATGACTATGCCACGATTCTTCACGGGTTCTCCAGATTTGGTGCAACTTTTGTCAACCAAATATCCCACTTGCGGAGACGGGTCAGTTCTCCAAGAGTCCTCCAGCATCCATCCATTCACATTGTCATAGAGATGGCGCTATCTCTAAATAATTACACAAATGGTGGGTGGGACCAGTTATTGAACAGTTCCAAGAGATAAACGTCGACAATGAACCCGGGTACTCGTGTTCATTGTCATGGTTGTCGAATCCCTAGCTTGAAGACTTCAGCCATGAGCATGAACTGTCATGTAAGTCACACGACAATGAAGTTTTCCGGCTGAAGATTACCGTGACACATGTTTGAAAGAATGCACATGCCGCTGTTCTCTCCATGTCATCGGGTCCGGACGGATGGGCTCCATTCATAGTTTACGAAAAGCATGCTGTACACCTTGGCGGTTTGTCAACAACCTCGGAAGCAAGGACTCTAATTGCAAACGCTTTGCAGGTGTTGTAGATTAGCCAAGGCGAGACAATAATTCGAATTGTCTGGATTGTATTGCTCGAAGGTGGGAGGTTGGGGACGCCTGGAAAAGAAGCAAATCAAGCTTGTCGTTGCGTTTTTTCTTGACTATGTCGTAATGAGAATGGCGAGAACGACGTATTGTAGATGTTTGAACCATAAGTGGTTGTATTTGCCATTTCAATCGAGTAATACGGGGTAAGTAGGTAGTCTGGAGGGCGGAGAGAGTTCCCGGACAGGGCGCATGCATTCGGTACGTTGACATGGTAATTCCAGGCTTCTCGAACAATTGTCGAACGTTCCTCAGCAGTCTCACTTCAGAACATTTATATTCTTATGGTCGACGTTGAAACGCAAACTGTTGTGATCAATAGTCAGTAGCACGGAAGTTGGACAAGCATGAATCCAGGTTCAGGTTCAGACTCAGCATCGACATCCATCACACACTCGAGTAATGCATCGTGCGATTTGTTTCACTGTACGTAAAAAATACCGCTTTTGTTTTTGTTCAGAAGACGACATCTCGACCATGCCGCGGCCATCTGCATGCTGTTTGCGCGTGCGTGAATTAATAAATGTCTTCGTGTCTGGTACCTGGGTCTCTGCAGGGCGCAGCAAGTACAGCGCAAATCATAACTAGAACGATTATTGAGCAATAATTTGCTCGTTTGAGTAAACAATTCTATACCGCCGGTTTCAACATAGTCGGAGTTTTGAAAGAGAAAGGCAGGCCTGTCACTTGAACGCCGAGAGCGGACGAAACAGCGGGTAAGAGCGGTGGCAAACATGACAAACTAGCTTGGAGAGAGCTCCGGACTCGGTGGGTATGAAGGTGGGCGGCGGGCACGGTTACGTTACTCGTCGATCAATATCATGACATCGGGCGGCCGCTCATTGGTTGCGATAAGCCCAACTGATTAGGCCCGGATAAGAGCCCACATAGGTTCGTAGCGGGGTGGTTGATCCAACAACCTAGGAGAGATCGGAGGATGGGCTTGACAAGCAGTATCCGTTCGTTGCAACCATATGAGTTCTGTTGTAATCGAGAGAGGACGTCCTGCGGTCAAGAGAAACAAGAAAGCAGTTCAAGTTTCAACGCTGAAGAAACCAACAACTCCATAAACCACGAACCGACTTCCAGGGCCCTTCTAGCTCGAAAGAAGAATCCTACCTCTGTGTGGCTTGTTGGCTGTTCTACCGGTGCAAGAAAAGCCGGAAGAAGTTTATTGGATGGAGAAGTCTGGGGCATTATGATGGTGTAGCGGCTTCAAGCCACTGTCTTTATCTTCGATCCTCGATGCCGAATCATGAAGACGAACAGAGGGAATTATGTATCTATCGAGGCAAGCGACGAAACATGATATGAGAACCGGGAAAGTCGTCTGAACAAGTACATGTCAAGATACCGAGTCACCGACAACAATCGTGCAGAAACAAACAAAGAAAGTACATGATGACGGAAATAGAAAACAAGCCGATAAGGGTCCCTGTAAGCTGTCTGGCGTTGCCCTTTAGGCCGGTCATAAGCGCGGTTTCGTGCCGATTCAAAATACGTGACAGAAGCCGAGAATAATGAATGCTACGTAGGAGGAGGGTAGCAGTTACGTACTGTACCTGTATGTTCAGGGCGGGCTTAGTAGATGGAATTGCTAAGGCGGGCGATAATACGTCAGTACAAAGGATCAAACGAGCGTGAATTGCCTGATTACAAGGGACAAAGTTGTTTGGCGGGACGCAATGAGGGAGGGGCAGAGGAAGAAGGAAGCAAGCGTATAGTGGTGCAATCAAGATGGCGATATGGGAATGGCCAAAAGCAGTTCGGCGGCGCGGCGGCGGCTGAAAGGTGAAGCTACGAGTCTAAAACAACCATGGCGGCAGGGTCTTATCGGCAGGCCAAGGCCAGCGGTGGTACTAGTACAGTGTATACCTAGTAGGTGGTAAGGTGTGATGGCGCTGTTATCACGGACGGACGAGCCGGGACAAAGCGTTTTGATGGGCTCGCTCGCGTGGCCCTATTATTATGCTGGTGATAAACCGCTCACTCGAGTTCTGAATTGATTCAAATAACTTCCCCACCCTTTGCTTTGTCCTCACTCCCGCCTTCTTGTCTTTACTTCCAACCCTTCATTCCACCCTCCTCTCCTCACCACTCGTGCCCCTTCACTCGCTCGTCTTCGTCTGCAGCGCGCGTACTTATTCTTCCGCTCTATACATCTTCATTGACTCTCAGTCAACCTTCTTACCTGCACAAACACACACATACACATCGCCGTCACAATGGTTAGTCCTTGCCGGCGACAACACGTGTGCGCACGCGAGCAACAGCTGCTAACAAGACACTGCAGTCGGTCTCACCGTATATCTCAAACACTACTACTGTGAGGATGTCTCAGCAGAGGCACAGTACTGTGCCTCTCGAGCAAGCGGGCCTTACTGACTGATTTGCACAGCTCAAGAAGTACCTGAGCCTTGAGCAGAACCCCAACAGAATCATTGCCGAGTACGTCTGGATTGACGGCTCCAATGGCTTGAGATCGAAATGCAAGGTTGGTACCTCCTCATCCTCCCTTCCTCGAAACAAGAACAAGCACAAGACCAAGAAAAAAGTTGGGCAATTGAGTCATTATGCCGATCGCGGAGCTGAGCGGCTTTTGTGTTTCTGCAATTCACCTCGGCCAAGCGCACCCCTCTGCCGCCGCAAACGAACAACCTGCATGCATGCATTCTCGGCAGATCTTGTGCTAACACAGCTTCTCACAGACTATCGACCGCAAGAGCGAGGAAGTCGCAAAGGGTCGCATCGCCATTGAAGAGCTCCCAGAATGGAACTTTGACGGTTCATCAACGGGTCAGGCTCCTGGCAACAACTCGGACGTCTACCTCCGTCCTGTTGCCCTCTACGACGACCCATTCCGCGGCCGTCCCAACGTCATCGTCATGTGCGAGACCTGGATGGGCGACGGTAAGCCCAACGCCTACAACTTCCGTCACGACGCTGCTCTATTGATGGAGCGTAACGCTGGCGAGGAGTTCTGGTTCGGTCTTGAGCAGGAATACACCCTTCTCGATGTTGATGGATGGCCATTCGGCTGGCCCAAGAACGGTTTCCCCGCTCCCCAGGGTCCTTACTACTGTGGTGTCGGTACCGGCAAGGTCTTCTGCCGTGACATTGTCGAGGCTCACTACCTGGCCTGCTTTTACGCCGGCATCAACATTTCCGGCACCAACGCCGAGGTCATGCCCGCCCAGTGGGAGTACCAAGTCGGTCCCTGCACCGGCATTGATCGTGAGTACCCCACCCCGAAAATCTGAACAAAACAAGACATAGCTAACACAATGATGCAGTTGGTGACCAGCTCTGGATGTCTCGCTTCATCCTCCACCGTGTTGCCGAGGACTTTGGTGTTAAGGTCACCTTTGCACCCAAGCCCGTTCCCGGTGACTGGAACGGTGCCGGTCTCCACTCCAACGTTTCGACCAAGGCCATGCGTGAGGAGGGTGGCATCAAGGCCATCGAGGAGGCCATGGAGAAGTTGTCCAAGCGCCACAAGGAGCACATGGACGTTTACGGTTCCGACAACCACCTCCGCATGACCGGAAAGCACGAGACCGCCAGCTACGACAAGTTCACTTGGGGTATTGCCGACCGTGGCTCAAGTGTCCGTGTCAACCGTGCCGTTGCCGACGAGAAGAAGGGCTACTTCGAGGACCGCCGTCCCGCCTCCAACGCCGACCCCTACCAGATCACCGGTATTATCGTTGAGACTTTGTGTGGTCACACCGAGGGCGCCGACGTCCACAAGACCGCTCTCAACGCCACTGGTGTCGAGCTCGAGATGGTCACAACCATCTCCAAGCCGTAGATGGCTTAGTTTACGCGACCACGGCTCACACTTCTCAGCACCGTCGCACCCGAAGTATCAGGTCTTCGAGCACGGCCTGAGCAAAGTAGACACAGACACAGATACAGAAAACAAAGACGATGACAAAAAAAAAGATGGAAGTTTACAGATTGGAGACATGACATCCTCCTTGCCTGGACGGATTGATTTTTTCTCGAATCCAGACAACTGAGCGATTGCATTTGAGGCGGTCGATAATATACAAAGACAAAGACGAGCAGCAGGTAGGATACGATGGCGGCTTTTGAAATGCCATTGGATCCGGATTTCTTTATTGATTGCAAGCGAATTGAACATTTTCTCATCACACAAGACATGATTTGATATTGTCGTGTGATATGGATTGTGATGTTAGTGTTCGAGGTAGCTGTATGTGATCACCTTGATGGACATGTCGGAGAGCTATGGAGTTTCCCTATTTCCGGACGGAAGATGCCGTGCGGCAATAGATTGCTTTATGTGTGTCCCAATCGGGAGGATATGGGATGAAGGGCTGCGGCGCGGACATGCATGATCGGGTATGGTGTCGGATGTGACACAAACTAGAGTGAACGGTACTGTACCATACTGCTGTCTGTCTGGTGCTGTAGCGTCCATGTTGAGATAAAGTGAGATGGCAACGAGTGACGTGAGAACAGGCCCTCTCCAGAAAAGATTAAACAACGCTTGCGATTGCCAAAAATGACGACGCCGACAACAAACAAGAATCCGGCAGGAGCGACAGCATTGACATCGACACCACGACCCGCGCCTTCACCAGCTATACCGCGATCTGCCCCAAGGTCCAACATATCTTCCACCACGGCTCAACTACAGAATGCCGCTTCAAAACACCCGCAAGGGGGCACCGCCATGATGCCCAGCCTCAGCCAGATGAGTAACACATCAACTGGCAGTAATTCTGGACTCGGACTAGGTGTCATGGCGTCGAATCTGCTCGGCGCATCTCCTTCGAACAATCTCCTCGCTTTCGCATCACCTGCCGCGCTTGCTGGCTTGGATATCGGCACGCCTTCTGCTTTACTAGATGCCGCGGCTGCCGGTTCACAACCCATGAATCTGAGCCTATCAGACCTGGGAATTCATTCTGGCAAACGCAACGAAGATGAAGAGAGAAGGACTAAGCTGGAAACCATATTGAACAAGCTCATCACAAAAGACGACAAGACGAGGCGGTTTGGCAGGGTCAGCGAAGAGGGCGTGAGACGCGTCGGTCGCTGGGCAGGTCTTGATGTTGAAGTTGAAGCAAAATATGAAGCAAAACAATTCGAAGGCAACCGTCCTGTTGCCGTTGCGGGCAAGAACAATGTCTTGATCGATTTTACCTTCAAGGACAATCTGCCTACTCACATTGACGTCTCTTTCTTTAGCGAAGAAAGTTCTGTCAGCGCACACCAGACTGCCGCTGCCAGTGTATTGATGGCAGACCTGATTCCTGCGCCAGGCATCGCTGCAATTGACACAGACCTCGATCGCTTTGCGACAAATCTCGAGACGTTGGCAAGATTAGACAAGTTGAGCGTCGCCGGACAGCTCAATTGCTTCGAAGCCATCACGGGCGTCTACGACAGCTTGCGCAAACTTTACGAGCATGAAAAGAAAGCCGCCGAACCTATAGTGCAGGCAAAAGGGGGAACAAAGGAGTTGAGGGTCGAACGTCATGTTCTCTGTCGCAACAGTGGTAGACCTCAGATGCATGCCCGTAGGAAGATTGGGTTGAGTCTGGATTACTACATGGAAAAGAGCTTGATCTTTCCTCCATCGCCAGCACCGAAAGATGAGTCTGCCATGGATATAGATTCTCAACCTCCCTCATTACATATCAACAAGCAAGACGAAGAGAAAATCTATGCCCTCGAGATCACAGCTGAGGCCTGTCCGCCAGATACCTACTCCTCCCTTCGCGTCTCGTCAGCGTGGGTGACAGATCGTGTGCTCAAACCCTCGGAAGACAGCGAGCCTTCAGACCTCCTCAGTGGCACCAACACAATTGATTGGCAAGATCCAGCACCAACATACCTCTCGGACCAAAGCTCTGATCCCATGGCCAACAACGCGACCTCGAACGATTCTCAGACCCTTCCCTCGGCACGATTTGTGGCAAAGCTGAATCCACCACTAGCAATGCCCTGGTCTACCGCATCACAACTACTCCAACTCATTGGTGCACCCAGTGGCGCAGACGTGGATCCCCTACGAACCTATGATATGTGTTTGCTTTCCAGATCAAGCACAACTGCGCCCAGAGCGACCTCAGCAGCCGTCGCTAGCTGCACGAAAAAGGTGACGTTAGAAGACGGCAACGAGGTAAAACACTCGAATGCTCTGTTTGTGCCCAAACAAGACTTTGGCTATGTGCTCAGAGAAATACCGTTTGCGCATCCTAGACAGATGGTGCAGATACTGCCAGTGCTGAGGCAATGGGCTGTCGTTGGATCCGTCCTGCGAGGCACTTTTCTGTCTTCTGAGTCGACCGCCTCGATACCTACATCACAAGCCAAGAACCAGGGACAGTCACTGTCGCTAGCTGATCTCCTCTCTTCCATCAACGATACATCAACATCACAGTCAGGCGACAAAGCAATCGATATATCACTTTCGACATCACCATCACCGATTGTAGAAGTTGTGTTTCCGTTTAAACACAAGATCGCATCGATTAGTCTGGGAGTCATGGTTGGAGGGCAGATTGTGGTTGTCACGCAAAACGTGGTAGAAGGAGAAGGAGAAGAGGTTCAGAAAGAGAATAGAAGAATTGCCAAAGCACTGGAAGTCACGGGCGATGTAGGGGGTTGGGTGGAGTGGGTTGCCAAAAAGTATGGAGGAGAGAATCAGGGGAAGGGGATGAATCTATGATGCGTAAAAGCAGTAGAAAAGAAAGAATAGCTATGAAGATGTTCAATCTGTAATTATGAGAGGAACTCGTGATTACCATCAGAAGGTGGTGAAGCATTGCAGCCAATCACATGTTGTGCAGGCCGCAAACCGAGGATTTGCCGCACAAGTTTCCAGTCCGAACGAACATCAAGAAAGTGGCCCGGCATAACGATATAGCGAGACACCAAGGCTACAAGCACATATCAACCATGGCCTCGACAGCAAAGCACTTGTGCCGGACGGCGCAGCGCCAATTGCGTACTACACAATGCTTGAGTCCGTCAATCACGACGAGGCGCAACTTCCACAGCAGCCCGTTCCGCCTCGCCGAAGACTCGAAAGACCCAGGAACAGGAAGCAAACCCTACTTCAACCGTCCCTTCTACAACACTCTGGACCACAGTGACAGAGCCGCCTACATTGGTTACACTTCTGCCGAGCGCAAACAAATGGAGACGGTCAGCGCTTCCCTTGCCGATGAATTCAGCCGCGACGGTCGCATCCACAAGGAACTCGAAGAGAGCATCCGTCAAGAACTCATGGATCTGGACATGCGATACCCGGAAGAGCCTGTGGAGAGAGTCAAGAGAGACGACGGCTTCTTCAACGAGGGAGAAAAGGAAGACATCGGTCCTGACGAGGACGACTTCAAGGGCGATGATATCAGTTCGCTCGGACACGGCGAACTGGAGCAGACGAGAGAGTTGAGAGAGTATGCTAGATTGGCCGGATGGGAGATGCCTTTGTTGGCCAGTAAGTCATGACCATTTCCCCTCTCTCTCTTCCTCAAGAAAACAAGAGAAAAGAGACGACTGACAACCTTGCAGACCTCACAAAACCTTTTACTCCCCCAACAGCATCGACCCCTCTCCGTTTCCGCTATACGACCTACATGGGCGAACAACACCCGGCTTCACGTAAAGTCGTCTGCGAGTTCGATCCCACCGACCTCTCCCTCAACCCTACCCAAACCTCCAACCTCATCAAACTCTGCGGCGTCCGCTACAACCCCGTCACCAAAATCGTGAAAATGAGCTGCGAAGACCACGAGACCCAGGCTCAAAACAAGAGATATCTAGGCGACCTGATCAAATCCCTCATCGCTCAGGCAAAATCCAAAGAGAGTGATTTCCTCAAGGATGTACCGCTGGATTTCAGACACGCGAAACCCAAGAAGAGATATCAGTTCCCCGAGGAGTGGTTACTGACCGAGGACAGGAAGAAGGCTTTGGAAGAGAGGAGGGAAGCTAGAAGATTGGAGCAAGAGAGGAGGTTGGAGTTGCCCGAGGGACTGGTCGATGGTATCAAGGCTATCGAGGAGGCGAGGAATGTTGATTTGAGGACTCTTGAAGGACCCATGATGGCGGAGGCCAAGATTCCCACGCCAAAGGGTAAACAGGGCAAGAAACAGATGATGAGGGGAAGGGCTTGATCAAAGTGATGACCAAGTCGTGTTCTATTTCTCTGTACGATATACAAAGTCTGTAACAAAAAAAGTCATATGGGCATATTACCGAAGTTGGATTCGGAATTATGTGGCGCTCGCCACTGTCGAAAACAGTTGTATACCTAATGCTGCAGTATTCTATCCATCCATTCTATATTCGGATCGTGACACACAAGCGACCACGGACTTGCTTATAAAAACTCTAGGAGATAAAGAACATTACTGAGGTACGTGCGTTTCGTATTATTTCAAGGAATCACATCTTGTACTTCCCCTTCTCCATGTGTCTCATGTTATTCTCTTTTCCTGTCTTGTTCTTGCTTAAATTTATCTTTGTTTGTTGTCTCTGATCGCTCTTGCTTTGACGAAAAGACTTCGAGTATAACAGGCTCAGAATCATGGTTGGAGACTTGGTCTCAGGGGCACTGTCTTGGTTCATATCTTCGATAGATCGACACATCTTGACGTACGTCTTGCGAAATTGAAGGGTGTCGATATTCGGGGTCACTGATGTTTGAAGAGTGAGACAGATCAAAGGGTGAGAGACAAGACATCAAGATCCGAAGTTGACTTGTCTCTCAATCCATGGAAAGACAATACCATTGCATCCCAGTACTGAGATCGTGCCTTCCATCGATTTCGAACACGATGTCTCTTGCGAGGTCGAGGATACACATATATATATCCAAGTCCCAACATCCACTCGAAAGCCCATCACCAAATTCACACTGTCATGGACAAATTGCCTATCGTTCTTCGCTGTGAACCGCCCGACACTGCAGAGAGGAAACTTCGCGAAAGATTGCAGGCCTTGCCCAAGGATTGGCCTTTTCACGACAAAGAGAAGGATCCTGTTGCTGCTACTTCAACCACCATTTCCAAGAAAGCTACCGAGCAAGCAACGAGTTCGTCGAAGAACGACAAGAGCCAGCAGGACTGAGCTACCATACCGGGATCACTACATCGTCCGAAGCCAGCAGGACTGAGCTAAACTATCAAGACCACTACATCGCCCAAAGCCAGCAGGACTGGCACTACACTACCAGAATCATTCAAAACCCTAGGTCTACGAACTGTCATATCATCTCAACCAAAACCAACCACAACACCACTTTCCAATTCCTTTTTCTCCATCAAGCTACCGACCAACCGACAACCCCTCCAACAATGACTTCCTGCACTCGTATCACTTCCCTCCTACACTCCACAACCCTACCACCTCCCTTCATCCCTACCTTCCTCTCAAGAAATACATGCATAACCTTCGCCGATATCTCTTACACAAGCCTCCTCATCGAAGACCTCTCGCAGACCACATCTCCAGTCGAAATAGATGAAATCATCGAAAGTCTGGCAAGACATCTGGTTTGCAAAGTACATGGAGATGCTAGAGCTGAGGCTTATCATGTCCTTGGTGTTTGGATGGAAGAGCGTTCAGATTGTGATGAGGGAACGAGGAGATGGAAGGTCAAAGGTAAAGTGAAGGATGAAGTTGCGGGTCAAGTTGATGTTCTACAAGGATCACATCCAAGACCTCTCGGTGCTGAGATTATCAATCTCGACGAGGAGCAAGACGAAGATGAGGATATATCCCCCCTCACCACACCAACCTCAAAGATCAAACCTCCTGGCGAAGCATCATTCCACACTCCAACACCGATCCCAACCCAAGACCCGGCCATCGAAGCAAAATTGCGCATACTCAGAAGACTAGTCTGCGAACTGCCGCTAGAGATATCCTACACTGATCCGCCTTTCCACGACATGAATATCTTTTGGCTATTTATCTTGGATCAGAATTCCTACATGCATAAACTACTCTACGACATGCAGAAAGCCAAACATGATGTCCGAATACTGGAAAAAGAGAACTGTGACCTGGACAAAGAGAACAGAGAACTTCGAAAACTGGAGATGGAGAATGAGGATTTGGAAAGTGAGATTGATGCTTTGAGAGCAGTGACGGATGAAGAAAAGTGGGAGATGGAGGGGGAGATTCTGAGGTTGATGCATGAATCAAGGAGGTGTTATGCTGTTGTTGGGGAGTTGGAAGAGAAGATCCGGAGGATGGAAAGGGAGAGGAAACAGGTGGAAGAGCCTGGTAGTACGGATGTCAGTCGAGCTCAAAGGGACGTCAAGGGATGTTTGCAAGTCTTTCTTGAGGGTTTGAGAAAGAGAGTAGGGATTCGATAGGACTGAAGAAGGCAGCCAGGTGAGACATAGACGACGAACGGGTCAAGACAAAGAGAAATAGGTTGAGATGATATTGATCAGAAATACACAATGATGGAAAATACATAGTGCTTGAGAAAATGACAACGTCACTTCCTGCCAGCAAACGCCATACCATGTCTTTCTTATCGAATAATCACAAGAAACTTGTGCATAGCTTTTATCTCCACACTTCTTGGTTACGCATTTAGGTTGATTGCGTTCATAGAAAGAGATCTGAAGGACCGCAAAAGGAGACAAAAACGCATGACAAGAGAGCGAGAAGGGAAAGGAGACATAAAACGCCATGAAAACAAAGGGATATGAATAAGAAGAATAGAAGTGCACAAGAAGTCATCAAGTTACACATACATAGAAGGACCGAAACAATAAGGAAAGATGGAAAGAGTGAAGCATTTCGATTATATAGTTTTATCTCTGCCGTGAAGAGGACTCTTGGTAAAAACCTGATCAGACGCGTGTATTGATGTGTGAAGTATAAGCTGTGATGGAATGTAACATGGGATACCGGCGAGTACGCGGAGAGCATTGTCTTGTGAGATGAGATGAGATGTTTGATCATGACGGAAGGTGGTTAAAGTAGAAACCATGTTGTTTGAGCATTACAGTATCGAAGTGTTTTTTTTTTTTGGGGGGGGGGGGGGGGGGGGAGGGTGGTGTCATTGTTTCTTCGGCCGTGGCGAGGAGATTGCGGCGGGGTTTGGGCATTTTGGGCGGGTTGTTTT